>QNQO01005683.1:0-69933 GCA_003290165.1 Berberis thunbergii
AAATTTGCGACTTTGGAAGCTTCCAAAACGTTGTGCAGGTTTGTCGATTACTTCAAAGAAGCCAAATTTCGACGAATATTCTTTGAAAGTCACTTTACACAGGTGTGTTCTTCTTCGAACAAGGCCACATGCCGTAGACTGGCCGGAATAACGCCACAGGGCCACTGCACAGTGAATCACGGCTTGCCTACACATGCATCATGTGAATCCGCGCCGGTGCACCTCCTTATCATACAAATCTGATTGATTTCTATGAGATTGATAGTCGGCCTCTCACCCACCTCTGCATGTGGGGTTTCCGGCCTCCAACCATCACAACGATCACCACTAGTGAGCTTGATCGAAGCGGAGCTGCTCGCCCAACCTCTGATAGTTCCAATTAGGTTTCTTTCCCTGTTTCACTTTGATTTTATGCATGATAATCAATGGGAAGGGAGATGGATGGAAGATAAGAAATGAAAAGGAGATGGAAAGAAATTGGCAGTGAGAACCATTGCAATGCTCTGTGACAAAATCAAGCTTGCTAGAGAAGAAGAAGAAAAATTCGCAGGGGAGAGAAGATAAGAAGAAAAGAGGGGAGTTTCCTTTTATAATGTGGGTGGATATTCACCCCTACTAAATTTAAAAGAGCACCCACCCTTAAAATTTTCAGAAATAATTTCTAAAGCATCGTTTAAATTCCAAGAAATTTAAAATCACTGTTTTTTTTTAATCCAAAACTATAAAATTACAGAACTGAAAATTAACGGGTGTTATAAAGAGTTTGTGAAGGATATGCACCCGTTCTTCGCTGAATTTTGGTAACACCGACAACACAATTGATGGTGATGCCAAAGGCAAACAACCCCTTCCCGTTGTCAATTGCCTCACAGTCGGCCCCCAATCACAAGTCGAAACGTTATGTCAAATTCACACCAGCCTTCTCTATCGCAGCAAGTTGCAACCCACACCGTAAGCATTGCCGCATTTTCCCCACTAGGTAGATAAACGACTTCCTTCAGTCGATCAACATAGCCAATCGATCTCTTGCCCATCCTCGGCCGATGTCAATTGCCACCCTTCCTGTTTGATCCCTCTTCAGACCATCTAGTTGAAGGACAACCCACCCCTGCAACATGCAAACCTCCACCCTTCCTCTCTATCCGTCTCCAACCCAACAGGTCAGTCAACCACGTTCGCTTGCACAAGCAAGGAGATGGTAGTTCGAGCGTAAAATGTAACGGGAGAGAAGAGTTTATGATCATCATCTGAATTAATAAAAATACATAAAAGACAATGGGGTCACGATGATAGACATTGTGCATCAGAAGTTAAAATAACTTCGCCGATCTATTAAACCCGCATTAAGGCCTTTCAATCAGTTTATATAGCTTAATCTCAATTGAAAGAATAGACAACAATACTTAGTCACAATATAAATTTTATGAATTTTAATTTGCATGTTGGTAAGAATTCAGTAAAATAATTTGAATTTTGTTAACTTAATCCTCACTAAAAGAACATATTTGGACCCATATTTAAAATAGGTTTACATGGATCACGAGTCAAAATATGTGTTAGATTCCATAAGTTAATGTCACGACCCAAAAATAAATGAATGAGAACAAACAAAAAATAATTAATATGATGGTACATAATGAGTATTAATCACAAATCAAATATTCAAAACACCACAAAAATTATTAAAGGCACTCTAGCGCCAATTTGTACAAGCTTTAGTTAATACTCCCAGTATAGTTTAAGTAACATTGAAACAAGATCACTTAGAATTGTCATTGGACTAAAATAACCCATATTAGGACATTACTAATATTATCAAAATAACGTGCTTGACCGATAGTATCAGAGTATAGTGTCTTCTCCTTAAATAGATGTCTTCAAAATTAATCGTATCATAAATTGCACATTTTGCATGCGCTATAACTCACAACAAATGTTTCACTTTTTTTTTTTTTTTTTTTTCCTGAATATCATTCATATTTAAGAGATTATTTTCAGATAAATCGCTGTAACACAAATATCTTTAAAAAAAAAAATATGTGATACGAATATGTTTGAGTAGGGTTACAAGGACAGTGGGCCTAACTATAAGTAGGAGTTAAATTTCATAAGTTGATGGATTAGGGCGATCCCACCGTTAAATGATATTAGTAGAAAGTAAAACTAATAAAGGCAATTTGACCAAAGTAGTGTCAAATTGACCGAAAACATGAATTTCAAAGTCTAAACTTAGTCGGTCCAAACGTTATAAAACATCATTTAAAATAATTTATATATTTTTTTTTGGGGGAATTCAATAGTTTCTTATCATTTTCACAACGTTAGGTAAAGTAAACAACATCCATTTAAATGTCATGTTGTACAAACTACTATTATCAAACACACGTAATAAGCAACAAGAGCCAACAACAGGCACATGTAGCATACATAAAATGGAATCCAAAATAAATACTATATTTCCATAATACTTTATGACTACTTTTAATGTGACTAAATTTTTGTACGAAAAATAATTTGTATTCAATGATGTGAAATAGTTATACCTAAACTAACCAAAATTTGAAGTGTGGAAGAATTTAGGAGTTGTTCAATGGCACTCTTCAAAAGAGAGAGAGGAATCCAAAGTCTTGACCAGTCGTCTTATTATTCAACACTGTGCACCTACTGGATCACGCCACTACTCTCTTAACATTATCTCTGCTCTCTCTACTCTACTACTACTAAATACTAATCCTCCTCCTCCTCCTCCTCCGTGTGTTGTGTGTTTCACTAGATGACAAAATATCCTTTGTTAGCCTAGAAAGAAAGAAAGAAAGAAAGAAAGAAAGTGAAGACCTACCCTACTACCGTCTCTGCCAGAAGGAATCATTGAAACTCGATTTCTGCTTCATTTTCTTTCTATGCGTGCCTTCTTCTTTCAGTAGGCAGTAGCTTTACTTGTTTTAGCTTCTTCTTTACTCATCCTCATAGCCTCTCTATTATTGCTTGGATGCAATCAATCAAAGATCCGAAATGGAAAAAAGTGTTATTGAGTCCACAGGTAGCAGTAGCAACAACAATCATAGGCACCAACACCAACAGCCACAGCCACAGCCACGTGATGTTTACCTCAAACACCTGAATAGAATTTCTCACAAGATATCCAAACCACCACCACATATCAGAAGACCCCCTATTGACAACCGCCAGCACCCTAACCACCGCCATCAACTTGCACAACATCAAGGAGGAGGCCGTATTCCTGTTGAGTCACAAGCGCAACAACAAAGTCAACAGCAGCCACCGGTGTACAATATCAACAAGAGCGATTTCAGAGATGTGGTGCAGAAGCTGACGGGTTCACCTGCTCACGACCGTTTCGCCACTCCACCACCCATCCAGCCACCAAAACCACCAAGTTCTCGCCTCCAACGTATCCGTCCTCCACCCCTTGCTCAACTTACCAACCGCCCCCCTCATCCACTAAACAACACCCTCCCCATCCCTCCTCCTCTCTCCACCATCGTAAACCCCAATTTCATTACAAACCCTAATCACATCGCCCGCTCTGTCCCACCTCTATCACCTCTCCCTCCATTTCCAACTCACGCTGCTGTTGAATCCCCTATCTCAGCTTACATGAGGTATCTCCAGAGCACAACTCCAACCCCTATTGAATCTGATCCCAAGCGATTCCAAGCAAATTCGCCACGTTGGAATAACCCCAATTCATTCCAACACCAACACCAACACCAGCACCAATTTCTGCTCCCTTCCCCGACAATGGCGATGCCGCCTTCATTGCCCTTTATGATACCAAATTCCCCATTGGGGTTTCCTAATTCCCCTCTGGGGTTTGGGAGAATTGCATCCCCGAGGTCGCCCTACCCTCTGCTATCACCAACTTTACTGTTTTCTCCAACATCAGGTCAATTGGGCTTCCCCCAATTTCCCCAATCACCAACGATGCCCGTACCGAGCCCAAGATGGAGAGGTCATTGAGAAGGTGTACAAAGAAAGAAAGAAAGAAAGAAAGAAAGAAAGAGTAGTTACATTCTCACAAGGTTGAGGTATGACTTAATTTTATGAAAATTCAAGTTAGGGTTTTTAAAGTTCTATAGTTTGGTCTTCATTATTATGTTGTTATAACTGTAAATGGTAAGCATCTTTATTCAAAATTTACAGTTGTTGGAAAGATAAGGGATCTAACACTGGGTTAAATTGGTTTGCATTTTGTAAATGGATATTCAAGACATACGGTGCCCTCATGTTGTTGGTATTGTTCTTCTTAGAAACCTTAGATCTTATATTGATTGTTTTGATTCTAATGGCCTTATATGTTTCTGGATGCTTTTAGATAGGATTGGTTTCGTTTGCAATGAAATATTCAAATGAATCAAATATGTAAGTGCATGCACTCTCATATACAATTTTTAATACCCTTTACTCATTGATGCCTATTGTTGTTAATCATAACTCATGGAATTTAAACTTTGCATTTGTTGATACTCAGAAAGTGTTATTCAGTATGACAAGTTCAATATCTTATTGTATTCAATATCTGTCTCGTGGTTAAATCATAATTGGTGTTAGGGAAAAGAAATGCTAAATTGGTAACCAATTAACCTGTTTGGGCAATTTCCTGTCATAAACACAAGTGGTACTCCACATTTGAAGTTATCTGCAAGTTTGGTTTGATGTCATGCATCCTGATACAATATGTGGGATTTTAATTGTAATCTTTAAAAACAAGTCATTGGGGATCTAAAAGAAAAATGAAACAAAGTGTACAGCAGCCTTGGCTATAAGGTCTAGGTTTTTTCTTAGAGAAAATAGCTATGATTCATGACTTATGGGCATATTAGAAGAAAGGAATGGAAAGTGTTGCTCAAATTATGGAACTTTAAAGAAGTCCATGACAGAGTGTGCAAAGAAGGGGAGTCTAGCTTATATGGGACAGGCTCCGTGTAGAGCACAGGGGACCCCTCCCAAAATATGCTCCTCGTAACTTTAAATGTACTCTTGTTTCTCTCTTTTACCCGACCAAACACGAAAGAAGATAGGAATTTGTCTTTGGTCTTCTTTGGAGCTTCCAAACAATGGAAAATAGCAGAGTGACAATGCTATGTGGCAGGTGCCTTAGTTAAGTTTGTTCCTTGAATATGGAGTATGTGCAAGAGGCAAGAAATAATGGGAAAAGAGGAAGAAAGATACTAATGATACGATAGCTGAAAATAACATTTGAAATATAAATGTTCAATAGGATATTCTTGAGGGATTCCCATTGTGCTCTCTGTAGAACTCGTCTCATATAAGTTGGATTCTGAGGGGTGTGAAATAAAAAAAGTGTTGCCGAGAACTAAGATAGTTATGTACTATGATTGGACTTCCTTGGTTGACATATTTGGTTAGGCGAGGAAGTTATTCTTTCAATGGAGTGGTATGTTTTTATTTGACCCTAAGAGGAGGGAAATGGCGGCTTAGGCTTGGATCCAGAATCTTGTATGGAAATTTATTGCAATTTGCTTGTGGTTTCAACCATTGTCTATACTTCCCCTACCCCCAGTGTAAATCAACAATTCCAATAGATGGAGTATGACCACAACCACAATAGGCAATATATACTAGAGTTTGTTTTCCCATTCAAATAATCAAACTCTACTATCAAAGTGATGTATATATTTTTTTAGATGTATAGTTCATTACTTCCTCAATCGATGTAATGGAAATGGCTTACCTGTTGACAAATTTATCTATCCCAAAGATGCTGAGCGCAAGCTGATGCTAAAAGTAACCATTCTCTCCATAGTGACTTTGTACTCTTTAAGATGAGACCTTTGGAAGATCCTTCTAAGGATGTAAGTCTTGCAGGAGCTATTTCTCCTATCCCAAGTAGATACAGTTACATTTAGACCCATGTTCATATTCTGTTCCTACTCAAACTCTTAACAGAGTTTATTTAAGAAATAAAAGTAAACTCTTGACACATCGGTTGGCTCACTGACCGATTTGGACCTGGAACCTATGTAGTAGTTACAATCTCCAAGTTTGGTCTCCTTGGAAAAATTCTTGGTTCCGAACTTGTCTGTAATGGATGTTGGTTGAAAATTGTGGCCCAAATGGATGAAAAAGGGTTAAACTGCATTGCTGGACTGGATCTAAATATGGAAAGTGAGTTGATGGTAGTTTAATGATTATGGTTACCATTTGGAGCTTCTTGAAAAACATTCATTTTCATGCTTGTATGGTTAGTTGGTCGAGTCTATTTGTTCAGATTTTGTATGTTCTCTGTTGGGGCAAACCTCTGTCTTACCTTGTGTATATTCAAGTAATATATTTCTCTTTTGTTTTGGCAATTAAAAAAAAGGTAGTCAAAAGTTTGGAAGAGACTAGTAGTAGGGGTTTGAGTGATTCAGTTTGAAAAAAAAAATCAAGTAGAAATCTAAGATTTTCTTTTCTGATTCAAGAGATGGAGTTGGTTGAAATTAATTATTTTCCTTTACATTGACTGCTCAATAGGGTGGCTTGAATGGGAGCATCAAGGTGGATTCTTCCTAGTGATCAAACCCTAGTTAACAATGGAGGTCTATGTTCCTACAATCCTTGTTTAGGTAGTTGAGAAGATTAAAAAATGCATGGGGTATGTCTTGTTTGGCTAAAAAAATATCATTTGATAAATTGGAAGCAAGTCTGTCAACCAAAGCAAAGCATAGTGGTCATTTGGGGATTAAAAGCCTCAATGAAACTGAGCCCTCTAGTTGCATGGATATGGGGATTCTTGGGAAACAATCTTTGTGGGGAGGAATTTACAGGTGATGGGTTCTTATGTTTGCTTGTTGTGAAAGGGAGTCATACATCATATCATTCCCTTCTCATATTTATTTAAGTTCACATGGGGACAGGGTGCTCTTTTGGAAACATCATTGGTAGGGTTATCATCTCAAAAGACTTACTTCTTATCTTGACTATCTCTGGAAACAACGGACACAGTTTAGGAATTTTATTCCACCGATGAAGATGGACATTCATGGAATTTACACTTCAGACAGACTTTCAACCATTGGGAAATGGCAGCTTCGATCTGATCAACATGCTTGAGCCAACATTTTTGGATGGACAGGTAGACAAACAGGTTTGTTTGGTTCCTCAAGGGTACTCTGTCAAGGGCTGAGATTCAATTGCCCCACATTCGATGAAAGTGGGAATGAACTAGCTTAAAGGTTTATTGCACAATTTGGATCTTTCAGTGCTGTCTGTGCATGATCGGTTGCTAACCGTCAATGACATTATTAGGAGATGTAGCTATGCTTTGTCATTGATGAGGAAGAAATTATTGACCAGTTATTGCTGGGGCTTGGGGTATCCTTTTAGTTTATTGCAATATGTTGGTCTTTGAAGTATTTCTGTGATGTCGTTATGCAATGGATGGACAGTGAGCTTTTTAGCATATTTTACTATGGCGGTTATTGCAACAAACAAGTGGGTATGACGGCAGATCCAGTTTGCTTTATGGAAATTGTGGATCAAGAGAACTGTTGAAGCATTTAAAGCACTTTATAGCAGTTAGTTAGGGATATCAAAGTTACATTGTGGATATCTGTGTGCGTGTGGGAAGAGACGAGGGAGGGGGTGGATATAACCAAAGTTACCAAGCAACAAGACCTTCAGTTGGGGTCACTGCAGCGATCTCGATCTCTCCAGATCATTCCTCTCTAAGTCTCGCTGTCATTGCCACCCATTTTCACCCAACAAATGGCTTGCTTGGAACATCAACCCCGCTTCGACTGAATCTTAGGGTTCCCATGCTAGATGGCTTGTAAGCAATCTAACTAATCCGTTGAAAATCATCATTGCCAACAAGGATGCATAGACACGGGCACGTGCATCGTGTTGTGTAGGATACGAACACTACGTCGATTCGATAATTTCTCAAAAACTAGGACTCGGGGAGACGTCGACATGTCATACTTTTTTTTTTAATAAATCATATAAACATAAAGAATAATTTAATAAAGTGCCTTTCCTAGAGTGTCTTCATCTTTGTTGCATATAGAAAAAGAAAAAAAATAGAAAAAACATGAAAAAAAACGTAAAGAAGAATAGGTGCAAAGGCGAAAAAGAAGATAACACTGTTGTAAAAAACGAGTAGAGAAAAAAATATAATAGAGAAGAAGCAAAGCAAGTGTGAAAAGAAGAAGCATGTATTATCTCTATGCTTTAGTGACTCCTTGCCCTATTCATCTTGAATCTCAATTGAAAGAGTCATTCACTTTAGATGGACCAACAACCATTAAATTAGATGATTATTTGCAAACATCTAAAAGTAAAAAATAAAATGAAGTCGATTGTCGAGTCTTGTCCGTGTTCTGACCAAGTTTCGGATCTACCGGAGGCGTGTTGGACATGTTGACCACATTGACCATGTATCTGACACCTGCCGATACGTTGACCACGTGTCTGACGCGTGTTAGAGTCTTGTCGAGTGAGTGTCGGTGTCAGATACGTGTCAGACACGAATACGACAAGTTTTTCGAAGAATCTTTGCTTTCTTGCAATGCTACCTCTTACAAGCAAATAAAGCCTTTAGATGTCAATTTCCAAGTTTGCCAAATAGAAGCCATATTTGTTAATGACATGATAATCCGTGCAATATTTGTTACTCAAGAACATGGTAATTGAGTAAATTGGTTGGATGTTGTAGGTTTGGGGGGTCTGTTACTAATGACACTTCCAAAGTTCATGATTTCTAGTCTGACAATTTGAACTTCAAACTTCAAAGAGACTTTCATGAAAGGAGTAAGCAGAGATTCAGGTAATTTGTGGGGCTAATTCAAGGGTTAGACGATGGGTCAAATTTCGGAACACCTTTATAAAACATACTTTGATTTGCAAAAATAGGGATTATTGCTTTAGCGGTAAAAGAAAAGGAAGAAAAAGTTAAAGGAATTTGATGATCTTAATCAAAACAGATGATCTGCCTCAAGAAATATGAAACCCAACTATCCTCTTCATCTTTGTATTTAACCTTGGAACATAGGCTTTGATCTTCTATGCATTAATCTTTCTTTCTTTTAGTTATTTTTTTTTCATACTTGAAACCCAGGAGCACATTCCCCTAGATCCAGATGGGAAAAAGGGAAAAAGAGACGTAATAAGAGAAAGAGTGCTAGAGCAAGGAAAATAGAATTGACAAAAAAACCTCCCAGTTTTGGAAACCACTCCCTCCATCCAATCTTGGATCTTAGCTCCATGTTCTCCTTGATCATAGATAGGGATGGCAACGGGGCGGATTGGGGCGGATTTGGACAAATCCATTTCCGCCCCGCTAGAGATCACGGATATCCAAATTCGCCCCTAATATTCGTTTACCATATTTTGTAAAAACCATCACCGAACCGGACGGGTTGGCGGATATCCGCCCCGCCCAAAATACCCGGAAGAAAAAAAAACAGATTCTCAAATATCGAATAACAAAAATTACAAAAAAAACAGATTATACATATTTGGTTTCTGTGAGATCATACCGAAATTACAAAATATTCCAAAAATTACAAATTATACAAAAAATTTCAGAAATTACAAACTATACAAAAATTAACAAAAAAATAAAAAGTTATAACAAATTCAAAAATTTTGATCTCTGAGATCAGATCTTGAAATCTAATCATGATTAGATCTTGATCACTGAGATCAGATCTTGATCTTGATCACTGAGATCAGATCACGAACAGATCAGATCATATCTTGATCTTGATCACTGAGAACATATCTTGATCTTGATCTTGATCAAACTTGATCTTGATCTTGATCAGATCCGATCTCAGTCTCAGATCAGATCTAGATCTTGATCTTGATCTCTTGATCTTGATCTCTAAAGGGGGAGATGGAAGAAACCATGTTCTTTCGAGAGCAGAGGCAGATCGCGGCGTGAGGGCAGCAGGGAGGATCTCGCGGCATGAGGGGAGCAGGGAACAGCGAGCAGCGAGCAGGGAGGATCTCGACGTCTCGCGGCGTGAGGGGAGCAGGGAGGATCTCGCGTCTCGCGGCGTGAGGGGAGTAGGGAGTGAGGGGGGAGGGAGGGAGAGCGATTGGTGAGTGAGGGAGGGAAGGAGTCGCTCTGTGAGGGAGGGAGAGCGATTGGTGAGTTAGGGAGGGGAGGGAGTCACTCTGTGAGGGAGGGAGGGAGAGGAGTCGCTCTGTGAGGGAGGGAGAGCGATTGGTGAGTGAGGGAGGGGAGGGAATCGCTCTGTGAGGGAGGGAGAGCGATTGGTGAGTTAGGGAGGGGAGGGAGTCGCTCTTTGGTGAGTGAGGGAGAGCTATTGGTGTGAGGTGAGGGTCCGAGGGAGGAAGTTAATAATCTATATAAAGGGTAATTTTGTAAATTCGTTGGTTAAACGGATATCTGCGGGGCCTGCGGGGCGGATATGGCCAAATCCGTATCCGCCCCGAAAAGTGAACTGATATTTTTTGGATACCTGAAACCACCCGAAAACCCATTCAACCATATCCAAAACCGTCCCAAACGGATTTGGTGGGGCAGATATCCGTGAATATCCGCCCCACTGCCATCCCTAATCATAGACGGTATTAGGTGTGTTTGTGTGTTTTAATTTGTTTTTTTGTGTCCAAATCCATCATTGGTGATCTCGAGCCTGACAATGCCTCAGACGCGAGGCGGACGCCTCACTTCATTGAGGCAGTCTTTAACATTTTTAAAGATTTTTTTATTATAATAAATTGAAACATATTTAGATCAAGTAATATTCATCATCATTTTGATAACTTGCATGAGTCAATATATACAAAATGTCATACAATTATTTATAATTGAAATGGAAACATAATAAAGTTGCATAGCAAAAAGATGCACTACATAAGTGTACTTAATTTGGCAACGTCCACAAAATCACTAAAAAAGAAACAAACAAGAAAAACATTAAAGCATAATGTAAACTAGTTCACCAAGACACCAACTTCTCATTTCTCACTATTTCACTATTCTTCCTTTTCAATACCCAATTCTTGATCTTCATTTTCTACAATTCCTTCAGCGTCCACTACAAAATTTTCATCATCTTCAAAATCAACCAAGTCTTCCTCTAAATCCAGCAATCGCAATGGCATAGATGTAGATGCAGGTGCTGATGTGAAGCCTCTTCTCGAGTAAGTTGTTGGAGTTGTACTATTTCTAGAATTTCTATGTGGTTGTGATGATCCTTCACCAACTCCAGCAGCTTTTGCATATTGACCCCACGTCAACGTATCATTGGGAAATATCAATTCATCATCTGCATTTATTTCCTCCTGCATATTTCCAATTAACCACTCATTGCAATCATCAATGTCAGACAAGGAAATATGATCAATCGTATCACGATGGCCATAGCGATTCTTAAGTTTTTGATTGTATTTGAAAACCAAATCATTCAGACGCTTTTACTCCAATTTATTCCTCTTTTTTGAATGGATCTGAATGTTATGCAAAATAATATAAATACAAGCACAATATATAAGAAAATAACTAATTAATATTAACCATATTATAATACGATATATTCATTACTCACGTGCTCAAATATACTCCAATTGCGTTCACATCCACTTGCACTACCTGTCAAACTAAGAATGCGAATAGCTAGTTGCCGCAAAGTTGGAGCCTCTTGCCCCCATGAATTCTACCACTCAGCTGTATTATATTATAAATCAATTATGTATTATAGAAGGTTTAGTTTAGGACTAACATAAATTAAATAGACATAAACATACATGGTGATAAGATTTTCCTTTGCCTCATTGCCATTTCATCCCCAAATAAGCCTTGGGCGGCCTTATAATAAGACAACTCAATACTAATCTTGTCTTGGTCTCTTTCATTTGGTACAAGTCTCTTAACAGAAGCATACAGACCATTCATCACATTTGCATTTGCTTGAATAGATGAATCAGAATAAAAGTACTCTGAATTCAGGAGGTAACTAACAGCATAAAGAGGACGATTTAGTTGAATATTTCACCTTCTATCAATAATCTCCAATACTTCTTTATATTTATCTTCATTGTACTTAAATGAAGTCTTAATGGCTTCCTTAGCCTTATCAATAGTCTCATATATATACTCCATAGTTGGTATTTTCTCACCATCCACCAATCTGAGCATACGAACCAAGGGGGATGTTATCTTGAGAGGGTAGGTGATTCCAATCCAAAATACAGTTGTCAAGACTGTGGTTTCTGCCACATTTCCATTCACTTCCCTCACCCACTTACTTGACATCCACTTCTCATCATTGAACATGTGCCTCAAGGCCTGCCTATGTTTATACAAGCTTTGTAAAATGAGAAATGATGTGGCAAATCTAGTTTTTGCAGGCCTAAGCAACTCTCTTTGCTTTGTGAATTGCCGCATCAAATTTAGAACACCACTGTGGTTGTAGATATAACCACTCAATGAAACTGCCCTCTTGATCAACTTGTACATCTTAGGCATCATCCCAATATCCTCTAGCATTAGATGAATGCAATGCGTAGCACAGGGCGTCCAAAGCAAATTTGGGCGCTTGGCCTCCAACATTTTACCTGTAGAGTTTTGAATGTTAATTGTTAACATATTATTTAGATTTATAATATAATAAACACAAATATGCAACGCATAAAATTATAAATTATAATTTTTTGTCACTAACCTGCAAACACATATGCTGATGCATTGTCAGTTATGACTTGTACAACATTCTTTTCTACAAACCCATCAAGTAGCTCAAACAATTTCTCTCCACTCTTAGAATATGATGAGGCGTCAATTGATTCCATGAAGACTTACCCTTGAGGAGAATTCACCAAAAAATTGATTAAAGTCATATCTTTTCTATCCGTCCTACCATTTGACATTATCAAACATCCAGATTTAACTCATTCTGGCTTTTCAACAAATTTTTAGTATAACCAACTTCTTTTTTAGGAGTGGCATCCTCACCTCATGGTAGCTTGGAGCTTTCATACCCTTCCCAAACTCTCCAATTTCTTCAATCATTTTTTGAAAACTAGGGAGACGAACAGTATTAAATGGAATGTCAGCTTGATAAAACCACTGAGCAATGTATTGAAATGTTACCTCTCTTTTATCTTTCTTAACTTTGTCATCAATTGTAGTTTGCTTAAGTTTTCCCTTTATTTGTGTACTCACAGCTTGTTCTTTTCTAAAAATTGACTTAATAGCACACATTTTTCATGATTGGGCAAAATTAGAATTTGTTGAAGAAGGATTGCTGAGACTTTTTCCATAACTAATCTCAACCCCAAACTCATCGGAGTCTATCATAGTATCACCATCATCCAAATACAACTCATTAGATGGCGAATCCCTATATGAAGTTGTGCTCTTCTTTTCTCGCATATAATTTCGCACAACTCTTTCACTTTATCTGGAACTTTAGGACACTTAGCTGCATTGTGCCCCACATGAGTCAAATGTTGTTTGTGCCTATATATTCCACCCTTTGGAACCTTCTCATGGAACGCACAAACAATATTGTATCTGTTGAGTGAGTTTTCTAATCGACCATATCGTCATCCAATATCTTTGTTCGATTCGGTGTCCATCTCAAGTACTTAAAGCTGCATAATTACATATTTACATAGCAAATACCAAATAAAGAATTACTGGTTACAAAAACAAAAACAAAAACTTGTATGAAAACTTAAAACATAGTAGAAAAAAAGCTGAAATAAAAGCTTTACTGATTTGGTTCCTGCTGGTACATCCTAGAGTTTATTCACGAGCTGGAATCCAATGACTCCTGAAAACAGGTGGTGACAATCATAAAGTAGAAAAAGAAGACGACGGGAAAAAACAAAAAAATGGAAGCAGGAAAAGAAAGCAGCTAGAAAATGGCAGCAAATGTGCAGATGTAATTATTAAATGAAGTCTTACATACTGATTTTATTGATTATTAAATGAAGTCTTACTAATTATTAAAATGGCAGCAGGAGAATAAGGCAACATGATCTTATTGAACAATGTATTAAATTTTCTTACTAAATGAAGTCTGTTGAATCAAGTTTGTTCATTTACTATTCGATCTTACTAAATGATGTATTTGATCTTAAATCTTACTAAATGAACATTTCGGATTTACCCAATCCAAGGGCAGGATTAGATTTTCCAATTCAGTTTTGCCAAAAATTATTCATATTTCAACTTCAAACCTAAATGGCAGAGATCATTAAAACAATAGCAGAACAAATCATTAAAAAAAAAAAATAGCAGACAGATCATTAAGAAAAAAAAAAAGAACAGATCATTAAAAAATAGCATAACTAATCATTAAAAATGGCAGAAATCATTAAATAAAATTGTTGTTTGATCATTTATGAAAACAGCAGAACAGATCATTAAAAAAAAATGTAGTTTAATCACATAAATAAAAACACAACAGACAGAACAGAAGAAGAAGAATAAGAAGAAAAAGAAGAAGAAGAAGAAGAAGAAGAAGAAAAGGGAAGAAGAAAAAGAATAAGAAACGCAGCAGTCTTTGTTCAAATGAACAGATCATAAAAATATAAATATAATATATAAAATAAAAAATAAAAATAAAAGAACACAACATGATTAGATAGGGAAGAAGAGGAAGAAGAAGAAGAAAGTAAGAAACATACCTGATTGGCTGATTTAAAGGAGGCAAGAACCTGATTAGAAGGAAATGAACACAACAACCCCCAATTATTTACTAAAAACTCTAAATAACCCCACCCCCTAACCTTAAATGACAATGGGATTTTGGGTTTTAAGCTGTAAATTGACTGAGGCGGTCCGAGTCGCTTGAGGCGGGTGAGGTGTGAGGCGAATGCCTCACTTTACCGCTTTGCCTTGCTCCATTTTGAGGCATCCCTTTGCCAAACCGCCTCGAGGTGCGCCTAGGCGTCTGCCTTAATAAGAATGGTATGCGTACCTTTCTTCTTCCATTTTCTCACCTTAAGAAGCGAGTGTTCCCTCCATAACTATCCATGCTATCAAGGCGTGATGCAAGGAGATTTCGCCGAGAATCTTACCTGTGCATGACTGAGTCTCATCGGCACTTGGCTGTGCTTAGGACCCAATGCTTGATTGGGCTAAGAGCTGATTTGTGCGAGTGGATCTCGTACCTATGACAACTTAGAGATTTGTGTTCGAGTTTTATTGTCCTGGGCCAAGCCCCGAGACCTGTGCCACTCAAGCTGGAGTGCCTTGGACTTGGGCACCTAACTTATGGGCTAAAAATAAGTTTAAGAATGGGTTTGCTTGGGAGCGTGTTGAAGCTTTTTTCGTGTTAGGGTTGGCCCATGCCATATGTACGGCTGTGATCGGGTGACTGCGTGATGTCTCATCAGTTACTCCTCTAGTTAACGGGGTTGTGTGTAGTTCCATTAATTCGATGAATAGGGACTAGTGAATTTATACTTAAAACAATCACCCATTCATTCTCCGCGTAGCATTTAATGCCAACGCGATTATTGGGTGACCACTTCCCATGAACATTGCGCCTATATATAAACTAGTTCTGATAGGGTTAGGCGTTACCATTTGCTTCGCAAACTTTGTTTCTCAAATGCATCATTTTGGAGAGTATGCTTCTATTTGGGTTTCTGCAGAGGTTGACGTGGATCATCCATTGGTGGAATCTCCAAATGTTGACATTTGCTGCAATGAGTTTAAACAAGATCTGCTATTGGAGGAAGCCACCCGATTTGAGTGTGCTTTCAATTCCATGAGGCTTCCAAATTTAGTAAAATGACCATAACTTGCTCATTTCAAAATATTTTTAAGTGATTCAAGTTGTGTTTATTAGATAACTCAGAGTACTACAATTTATGTGTTTGAACAACCTTGAGAATCGATCTTGATCGATGACATAAGTTGGCCAATAGTCAGGAATGCTATCATGTTTTTTTTGCGAGACAGATTTGCACAACTTTAGTAAAATGACCATAACTTGCTCATTTCAAGACATTTTCAAGTGATTTAATTTGCAACTAAAAGTACTACAATATTTGTGTTTAGATCAACTTGAGAACCGATCTCGATTGAGTACATAAGTTGGCTGAAAGTCAAAAACACTATCCCATTTTTATTGCGAGACAGATTTGCACGACTTAGTAAAATGACCATAAGTTGCTCATTTAAAAACATTTTCAAGTGATTCAAGTTGTGTTTATTAGATAACTAAGAATACTACAATATTTGTGTTTTGACGATGTTGAAAATCGACATCAATTGATGGCTTAAATTGGTCAAAAGTTACCTTGTTTTGCATTTTTTTCATTTTGAGTTGAGTTTTTATGTTATGTTAAGTTATGCATATTTATTGAGTTTGAAGTTTAAGAATTTTGAATTTGAATGGATTTTGAGAGTTTTCAAGAGAAATGAAATTTGCAAAAGATTTGAGTACAAGGAAAGATTTGAATGAGATTTAAAAAAGATTTCAAATGGGAAAGAGAGAAACCATTGTCAATTTAAATAGCGAGAGAAAAAAAATAGATGATTTTTGTTTACATAGATGATTTAAGAAAGTATGATGGTGTGACAAAAACAGTAAATGATTCGAGATAGCAAAGTGGTGTGAGGTAGAGGAAATGGTGGTGTGATGTAGTCGCCTCTGTGGTATTACGTGCAAGTGAGCAAGGTGCATCCATATGGATCTTGAAGTTACGGTAGTAACAAGACTAAAAATACTAAAACGATACCAAGGAATCTACAGGGACACAGAGTGAATACCTAAGTGTGATAACAGAGTTTCCGAAATCAAGTATAATCCAACCAAACAAGACTCTAAACAGTGGGTGCAAATGGCAACTGATAAAGATGACAAATTGTACACATAATCAACAGTAGCAATCCTCGAGCATCCTACAAACCCCAAACTCAATACCAAAACAAACCAATCTAACTTTACCAACACAAACGTATGCTGATTGTGCAATGTTATTAATTCATCTTTACAGGCACATAAATCCCCAAGAGAAAATGTTAATCTTCGTAGCAAGAACAAAGCTACATCCCCAAAACACAAAAAACATATGCAAGGTTGAACATAAAAATGTATTGCAGATCAGAACTCCATAATTCAGTACTAATACAAGGTGCAATAATCATCAGATCACATTGAATCAGATGTCAAAACATTAAATGACTCCCATTCAAAAAAGATAATCAAACTACCTACAAGAAACATAGTTTCAAACAGCCCAAGCAAGTGCAGACATATAACTAAAATCTCTTTAAGAGAAACAGACAATCGAAAACACATAGACATAAGAATCAGCGAAGAGAAGTTGGTACCCCAGCAACAAGAAGAACAAGGACAGACGATCTTAAAAAAGCCATGGTAATTGGGAGGGGATACAGGCACCAAGCACCTTCTCCAATTTATAAAAACCAATAAAGGAGAAGTGACACCCTAATCTGATGAAGACAAATAACTTTAACTACATCTCTTCCTCACGCTTTGGTGCTTCCTTGATCTCATCAGCACCATCATCCTGAATCAAGACAAAACATGCATCCATTAACATACACAGCATTTGTAAAACCTGTAATGGAATACTTAAAACAAATCAGGGCCGATTCATTACCTGCATATCTGAGGTCCACAGGGTAAGGTTATCTCGGAGGAGTTGCATTATCAAAGTGCTGTCCTTGTATGAATCCTCTCCTAACGTATCCAGCTCCGCAATTGCTTCATCAAATGCCTGATCATGAAATGTAATTAGGAAAACCAATACCTGAATTTGCACAACTAACACTAAACTATTTTATTTGAAAATTGGAATAGCAAGTAAAAATTGTGACAGGAAGAGTACTCCACCATTAAATGTGAACAAGTCGATGCTCAGGTGGAATGTTATTTGCTTCCCAGAGAAAATGAATTTTAGTTATTTCTTCAGTCCAACATAATTGATTGAAACCGAGACTTATTCAATTAATCTTTTTTGTTCCAGTATAAAATGAGTTGTGTTAGTCTCAGTGGGATCTAAGTTGAACCAAATAATTAATGGAACATGAATCAGCAGTAACTATCAAGTAAATAGATCATCTAACCTGTTTAGCAAGATTACATGCTCGGTCAGGAGAGTTCAAGATCTCATAATAGAAGACAGAAAAGTTAAGTGCGAGCCCTAGCCGGATTGGGTGAGTTGGAGCCAGCTCCGCTACCGCAATATCCTGCGAAGAAAAGAAAAGAAAAATCACAGTTAACAGTGAGATCAAGAGCAAAATCTCCATAACTAACCCTAAACTTTCAGATCTAACAAACAAACAATCAATCAATGAGTGGTATGAGATCTCAACGAATAACCATAAAGTGACAGATCTGAAAACGGAGGGAGTAAAAAATCAAAGTGCTGACCTGAGCGGCCTTGTATGCAGAAAGAGTGCTCTCAGCGGCCTCTTTGCGTTCAGCACCAGTTTTGAACTCAGCTAGATAACGATGATAATCTCCCTTCATTTTGAGATAAAACACCTTAGAATCGCCAGAGGAGGCCGAAGGAATAAGCCTGGAATCAAGAAGACGAAGGATTCCATCACAGATGGAGGAGAGCTCGTTCTCGATCTTAGATCTGTAGTCACGGATGGTCGCAACATGATCCTCGTTGCCGCGGCTCTCCTCCTTCTGCTCGATCGAAGAGATAATTCGCCATGAAGCGCGTCGCGCACCGATGACGTTCTTGTAGGCTACAGAGAGGAGGTTTCGCTCCTCCACGGTGAGTTCCTCTGCGTCGACTGTCGCGGTCACTTTCTCCATGAATTCCACCATCTCCTCGTATCGCTCCGCCTGCTCGGCCAATTTCGCCATGTAAACGTTCTCTTCGCGTGGTGATGTTGCCATTGCTGTTGATCGATTGATTGGTTCAAACTCGGGTTTTCGACTTCTACTTGAAATCAGATCTGAACGAACCAAGCCAAGCGAACAAGAGAGAGAAGAGAGAGGAAAAAAAAAAAAGAGAGATTGAAGAAGAGAGGGTTTGAAGAAAAAGTCGGAAAGAGGAGTGAGTGAAGTAGGCGGGGCCCACACAGGTGTTACTACTACCTGTCGATGTTTTTCACACCCTGTTAACATAATTTCGGCTACGCTTCAATCTTCTCAGTTACTTTTGTGCACTCATTCTAACTATTTGAATACAAAACGGTAGAGATTTAGTGATTAGTGTTTGTTAATAAGGGGGCTTTGTTAAAGAATCTCGGGTATTAAATAGTCTGGTTTTGTTTTAGCTTTTTCTTTGGGTTAGTGTTTCCGTCAAGTCCGGCTTCTAAAGTCGTTAATGGGGCCCATCAGTCGTATAATAAAAACTCGAACGGTGTAGGGCTTGGAGTGTGACCTTCATTGACGTTGATAGTATCGTCATATCTTGTTTCATCCTGCCCGTTGAAATGATGCGATAGGAAATCTCGAGGAAAGAGATTGTTCTAATTGGTGTAATCTTCCGGTTTGGCCTTTTTCATTATATTTTCTTGCTTGTACTTCTCAGTGGCTATTGTAATGAATCGTATAACACTTTTGACCAAAACCACCTTATCTTATCTTGTTCAACTTTTGCATTTATAACCACTAGAGATTAATGAGCGCCTTCTTATGTTCAAAAATCCTCCATAAAAGATTTTCCAACTAATATATCCATTAAAAAAATTCCATTTTCAGGTCTAGCCTACCAACCTGGTGTTTGTTTTATGTTTTGATTACACCCACCAATTAAGTGCATTTGTTTTTTGTTTTTGTTTTTTTTAAAGTTTTAATTAAAAAAAAAAGAGAGAGAGAGAGTTTGAAAATTCTAGCCAACCTTGTATTGGCACTTGGAGCATGCCTGGACCCTCCTAGGCACGTGCGCCTGGAGGGTGTTAGGCATGTGAGGTTTTGTTTTTGGCTCCAAAGACCACAGATCTGGTTTTTGGCTCAAAATTTTGACAGTAGAATCGATCTCAAGATGATTTGAAGATTGAGATTGGAAAAGCTTGACAGGAGAATCGATCGACAATTTGGAGATCGAGATTGGAGAAGCTCGACAGGAGAATCGATCAAGACGATTTGGAGAAATCGACAGATTTGAGCATTGTGGTGACTAGCGACCTTGACCTCAAGCTGAGTTTCGACCTCGACCAAAGGTAACACACTGTCTTGAAATTTTTTCTTCTTTTGTTTTTAAAATTGCCTAAAGGGTTTTTGGAAACAAATGGAGGAGAATAGATGAAGTAGATTTACATATGGATTTGGGGACAGACTTGGGGTCCTTAACTTCATCTTCTTCTTCTTGTTGTATGTTTGATTGGAGCTTGGGTTTTTGCTATTTGGTAGTGAGTTTTCACTACCCTCAGTAGAAACAGATTGGATACTAGCCTCTATCTGATCCGATAATCCAATGAATTCTCATTAATCAAATCCATATCAGATATCCAAGTTGAATATTTTCATTTGTTCAATATGTTTTTTTAAGGGTATGTTTGATTTTTTTGATTTACATGGAAAATGAAAAATTTTCTGTTAATTAGTGTAATATTTTGCTTGTATTGTAATTCTTTCAATTCAATAATTATTTCATAGAATTTTTGTTTAGGGATACATTGCCATTAGCTTGTATTGTATAGTACTTCTATTGTAGTCTATTTGGTCGGAACTACCTGTATAACAACTCTGGTGGATCCTTAGTTGTAGTATTGTTCCCCAAAATAGACTATAGAATGTAATATTACTAGGGCTATTAGCTGTACATTTATATTATAACAGTTGTTGTTTGTTATAACACATATTTTAGGAATGGATAGTATAAAAGATAATGAATTTATAGAGAATGAAGAAATTTAGAAGAGATAAGGGATCCTATAGAAGGGATGAAATTCAACAGCATTAATGAGTACCAATGTTATTATCATGATTATGGTAATAAAATAGGATTTTCAGTGAAAGTAAGGAATACAGAAAGAAATGAATATGGAAAACTTAAATACATTATGTTTTCATGTGGTCGGTCTGGGCAGCATAAAAGTGAATAAAAAAAGTGTTGTAAAACTGTGGGGTGCAACTAAATGTGGATGTTTGGCTAAAGTTAGAGGTCAAATACACTCTGATGGAACAGTGTTAGTGACAAGAGTAACACTTGATCACAATCATGAATTGAGCCCCAAAAAATAGAGTTATGAGCTCGTATGTCAAGAAGAAGCTGAATTATAATAATAGGGCGGATATTAGGCCAAGTAAGAGTTTTTCTTCATGTGTAGTTGAAGCTGGTGGTCATGATATTCTGCCATTTTCTCAAAAATATTGTTACAATTATCTGGATAGAATGAGGAGGTTAAGACTTGGGGAGGGGGATGAGGAGGCCATTCATAACTACTTCCAAAAAATGCAAACTAACAATGCTGATTTCTTTTATGTGATGGATTTGGATGATAAAGGGAGGTTAAGAAATGTCTTTTGGGCTGATGCATGGAGCAAAACAGCTTACAAGGAGTTTGGAGATGCTGTTACTTTTGACACTACATACTTAACAAATAAGTATGAGATGTCATTTACTCCTTTTGTTAGGGTGAATCATCACGGTCAGTCAATTCTTTTGGGATGTGGATTGATATGTGGTGAGGCCATTGAAGAGTTTGTTTGGCTTTTCCAAACTTGGCTTGTGTGTATGAATGACAATGCTCTGACAGCTATAATCACTGATCAAGATAGGGCAATGAAGATGGCCATTGAAATTATATTTTCCAACACACGACACAGATGGTGCTTGTCGCATATTATGAAGAAGTTGCCTGAAAAGTTGTCCGATTGCAATCAATATGAGGCAATCAAGTTTGCAATGCAAAGAGCAGTTTACGATTCCTTGTCTCATGAAGAGTTTGAAGTAAATTGACATGGTTTCATTGAGAAATATTGTCTGCAAGAAAATGATTGGTTGAGAGGATTATATCTTGAAAGAATGCGTTGGGTGCCAACATATCAAAGATGTACTTTTTGGGCTGGGATGTCTTCAACTCAAAGGAGTGAAAGCATGAATGTTATTTTTGATGGTTATGTAAATTCGAAGACCACTTTGAAGCAATTCATTGAACAATATGATAATGCACTACAAAGTAAGGTTCAAAAAGAAGCTGAAAAGGACTTTAAATTGTTCAACCGAAAGATTCCTTGCATTACTCCTTTTGCAATAGAGAAAACTTTTCAAACTGCCTACACTACAAATAAATTTAAGGAGATCCAATAAGAGATAGCAGGGAATATATATTGTAAAATTCGTAGTGAAGTTATAGATTTGAGGTATAAAATGTTAGACAAGACTTGGTGATAGGAGATAGACAACACTCAGTAAATTTTATAGTTATATTTTAACATTGTCGACTTCAATATCAAGTGTCATTGCCAATTATTTGAGTTCAATGGGATCTTACGCAAACATGTATTGAAAGTTTTGTTTGAAAGAAATATTCATGTTGTACCAGATAAATATGTTCTTCAGAGGTGGAGGAAAGATGTAAAGAGGACTCATACAAAGGTTAAGATTGGGGAATGAAGCCTGAAAATCAACGGTTTGACAAGATGTGCAGTGCCTTCTTTGAAATGGCCGACTACGCCGCTGAAGATGAAAAGAAGACATGACAAGATCATGAATGGATCACTTTGAAAATGGAGCAACTTAAAACTGACACTACACCAAAAATACCCATTAGCAACGGTTCTAAACCGTAGGGGTAACCCATTGTCACAGCTTAGAGCCATAGGCTGTAGAGGCGTCACTAAATCCCCAGCAACGGCTAAAAACTGTGGCAAAAATATTAGCAACAGTTTTATCTCGAGGACGGTTGATGATTTAGCCACGGTTATAAACCGTTGCAACAATCTTAGCCACGGTTCTAAGCCGTGGCCAGGAGTAGCAATGGCTTAAAACCATTGCAAGTTATGGCCACAGTTCTAAGCCGTTGCAATAGCTTTAGCAACGGTTTTAAACCGTGGCCAATACTAGCCACGGTTATAAGCCGTGGCAAGGTAGCCACAATTTTTAGCCGTTGCAATAATTAGCCACGGTTTTTAAGCCATGGCAAATTTTTTTTTTTTTTTTTTAATTTTTTTTTTAAATGTAACAACGAACCTACTTCTGTACATGTTATTAACTTGACAATCAGGAAAGTATTTGAATCTATTATGTTCATTGTTCATTAGTACTTCAAATCCAGATAGGAAGAAGCGAGAGGAGAGGATAGATAGACCGAAAAGGCCATATATGCTGTAATACAAAAAAACTAAGATTGAATGTGAACAAATCTTGTATTATTTTTTCATTATTGTAATTCACAAACTAGTGAGCACACTTACAAGCAAATTACAATAAAAGTGCATAACAAAAACTAGGATACAGGTATGGGTATGATACAGGATTTCATTAGTTATGGACTCAAGCCTCAAGGTACCCCTTACAACAAGCCTTTCGATCAAGACTATGTATCTACTTGGCAGTAGGTTCATATACTTTATGTTGTTACTATATGATTCTCGATCATCAATGTCGAACACAAACAACTCTTATGATACTCAAAGAAGTCATCTACATTGCTTCCCAAGGGTTTAGAGTTGTAAGAATCTTTTACCTGCTGAAACTATCAAAGACTTGAAAACTTTCTCAAGATTTGTTTGATGAACACAGTTCCTGAACAAAATACAGTGTCACATACCGTGACACAAACAGATTGCAATAGAGCTTAGTAGATATGCTCGCACCATGATATTCATCTTTCTCCTGATGGCTTCTACCTTCACCAAGTTGTAAATGTTATACTACTCAACTTTGATGCCTTCTATTCATAGTACCTGCATGAGCTCAACCATAAGCAAATTAATCACTAGTGTCACACAAATTTCAAATTAGTTCAAGCAGATTCAACCCAAATTACTAAAAGAAGATGCATTTCTAATAACTTAACTGCCAAAGATTGAACTTTAATGGGAAACTACTGGAAAATTTCATCTGACATTGCCAAACTCATTCTCAGTGATCTACAAGTTGTCAGGTTTGTTGGTACAAATTTTTTAATGTTTTTAGAAAAGACAATTTTCTTCTTCAATTAATTTAGTATGCTAAAGCAGAACTATTGACTTATTGAGAGCTCATAGGATAATACATAAGCTGGATAATTTGTGTGCTTAGTGAGGCATTCAGATGGTTACATCAATCTTTCGCGAGTATGAGCTTCAAGTTGTTGCAAGCTATATAACAAAAACAGATAGGGAAAAAGGTAATGATCAAGCTCATATAAGCCTACAATACAAATGGATACTGGCATCATTGTTTTAAAAGAAAATTATCCGATACAAATGAAAACATGGATTGAGAGCACTATAATATTTTACTACTGACAGTGAGTAGGAAAGCCCTGAAAACAGGAAAATTCAAATAAACAAATTGACAAGTATGGTGAGCTCACCTTGGGTGCTTCAAGTCCTAGTTCACAAGCTATGCATGAGAACTTGAGAAACACTTTGACGCGACTGAATCAAAATTCTGCTTTCTTCTCAATGTCTCCAACACTTCTAAGGGACGATCTCCCATAGAACTAGCTCCCCCCATAGAAGATTTGACTGTTGGCCTATTCATGGAATCAAGCTGTGGGGTGGAGGCATCCTGGCTGACCTCCTTGAGCATAGACTTGACTCTTTTCGAAGCCATGGCATCTGACATCATTGAGGAAACTATTTCTGGACTTCCTAACTGCTAGTCTAACCTACCTTGCACATCTCTAATAATCTTAGAAGCACCGAATGCACGACCCAGGGGTGACATATTGCTATTGGATTTTTGCATGGTGGCGACAGTCTCAGCAACTCTAGATTTTGCTTTGAGTGCTTCATACTTCTCCATGTCGTAAATGATCTCCTTCTGAAGCTGCTTGTCAGCTACTAATATGTCATCAATCTCATTCTTGTAATCCTTAAGAAGCACTCGCAGGCATTCCATGAGACAACCCATCAAGGAGTTGTTTTTGCTCTCCAGTAGCCTCTTCAGCTCTATAAAGATAGGAATAGCATTTTGGATCAAGCTCTTCTTTGCCACCTGAGCCATCACTCTCCGTTTTGCAGCTGCAGCAGCATCAGTGCTTCCACTTTCTCTACCTTCGTCATCCATTAGGCAATATTAAAAACATCAGGTCTGCAGAATTCGACCAAATATGCACAAATATTAATAAAGAAATATAGAATGTCATATCAAAATAACTATATGATAACTGAAAGCTAAATAGCCAATTGAGACTGACAGAGAAAAAGAAACATGTCAAATACAAACACACATGCACTAGACCATATAACCCAACAAAATGGAAAGAAAATCACATATCCCATCTGAGCAATGATTACCTAAAATCTGGAGAAGACAGAGATGATCTACATGGAAGTTATGACTGGTGAGCAATATGTAAGTAGATTTGAAAAGAAGTATCAAACTCAGTCTATTTTTTTCTTTTCTTATAACAGGGAATGCAAAAATTTTAAATGAACAAAGAAACCAAAATTTTCATGGCACTGAACTAGTGAACTATAGAGGCAAACCAAACCCAATGAAAAATCTCATTATCGTGTCACCATTTCAACTAGGTTTAGTTCTCCTAAGCTGCAAGAATCTTCCAACCGAATTTTAAAATCCCGATCAGCACTAACTATGAATCACCCATCAGGAGAAAATTCCTGTAAACCGTGTACCACATGAATAACTTGATAATGATAATGTAAAGCTAGAATGATTGGAGAAATGCTAACACTCGAACACTCAAGAAAAATATTATAAAAACAATAAGAAAATGAATATAGGAAAAGAGCTTACTACACATTCTTAAGAGAAGAAGAAGAAAGTAAGCAAAAATGAAGGATATGTTGTGATCTACAATCTAGCAACAAGTAAAATGACAACAAAATACATCATATTTGAGCTAAAAGCAAACATGACGCAGGATGCAACTAATGAGTAAATTTTTTATATCATGAATATAAACGAAAAGAGAACGACATACCAGGCTCGTAAATTTTAGTGACAAGATAGATACCTTCTCTACACCTTCTAGAATGTGAGGGAAGTGACAAGATAGATACCTTCTCTATACCTTGGTTGCAAGCATATACCAGAGCATCAGCAAGTGTCAGTCTGCCTTCGGCATCAGTATTGTTGACCTGCAGAAAAAATGACTCCAACAAATCAAACTTACATGGAGTTGATGAGATATTTATCAAGTGAGTTTGAAAGCCACCTTAACGAAGATTTCATGAAGCTTCTACACATATTTTCAATACCAAACAATGATACATACAAGCTATCATTTAGAACAGTGGCAAAGACAAAGCATTCTATCCTGAATAAACAAAATGCAAAAATTCAATACCCAGATTTAGCGCAACACGCTGAAACGTAGCAGAGTGTCGCAACAGCGCGTTCCCATGAAGGTCACTGCATCGCAGCAGCTTAGAACACAGCACAGCAACAGGACGCTCTGCGACGCAACAGCGTCCATCAGCCTAACGCGTATCCACCATCTCGCCATGGCCTTACCACCAGTCCAGTCCGCAACAACCAGTGCCCAGTCCTTCCAGACCACAACCTCTCCCTGCTCCGAAAAATAGGGGACACTCTTTTTTACAGCAGAGTGCCCTGCCAGCACTAGTTTCCAGGACCTACCATTGCCCAAACACTAACGTTTGTAAACTACTTGTCTGACAGAGAAGTAGAGTTGGTACATGCTGAACACCTTCCCCAAACACTAATCAACTCCTCAGGCACTAATCGGTGTTCTCTCCCAAACTGCATAGACAAGTTGAAAATTTACATTTCCATGGAAAACTTGTAAACTATATTCATGCATACATAATAAAATCTATAAAAAAAATGAACCTATATAACTAAGTAGTTCCATCTTATTTTTTGAATTTGAACAAGATAACTAAGGCCGATTTTCGTTCCTGCGAAAAGATACTACTTATGGTAGGAAAATCATTACTAATAAGGAACACAAGAAAATATGAAAACAATGAATGTAATTAAAGTAGACATTTTCATTTTTCCTTCTTTAACTACTAATGCTCTTGATGTCATCAAGATGCATGTTGTGTGATGTCATATAAACAAGAAAAAATTTTAACCAACAAAGTTACGCCAATATCTTTAGGCGGAATCACATCAGCTAGGAGCTTCTTCTCAAATTCATTCTCTGTTGCAATGTCCTGAACTTGTCCAACAAAGTTAATTAGGAAGGATTGTACAAACAACTACATGATACAAGTAATTCCCTCTAGTAATTCTGATTTAGAGTACATACAACAATCATAAAACCAGATATTGATCTTATGGATAATGTACACTATACAATATAAGCATAATTAAGAATAAATTAATGTTAATTGTATTTGATCTCATGAGAGTTCCTATACAATATAAGCATAATTAAGAATAAATTAATGTTAATTAAAGAAACAAGGCTTCCCTTATGTCAACACTTAAAAAAACAAGGCCTGCAACATTTCATTGGACAAGGAGTACAAAGAGGATCTACTAAAAGGGTCAACATGTATACAGAAAAAATGTCCCAAGAACCAACCAGAACTGTGCAGAATCTCAAAGCTCAATGACAAACTAAAACTGATGGATATAGTTAAAGGACCTAAACAAATCGGGAATAAAAAGACTCACCAAGAATAGGACGTAAAATATTTTCCACCGTAGAACGTAACAAGGAAACAAGCAAAGCAACTACTTCAGGGTATTATTCAAGACTAGAACATACCTCTGCTATTAGGGTCTGCACCATAATCCAGTAGCAGCATGACACAATTTTCACTTCCTCTAGAAGCTACTATATGTTGTTTACAAAGAAGCAATATTGAAGTTAAACATAAATAAACTGACCCTAATTCAAAGGTGGAGTATGGGGTAGTAGCTACTCAAAATACAAAGGCAGTCATATACCAAAGGTGTTCGTTTGCTGTTGTCTGCTTCATTCTGATCCAAACCGCGTCTAAGTAACTGGTGCAACATAAGATCATCCCCTGACCCAAGCATAACCTGAACAAGGTAAGATAGCTCAAGTCAGAAATAAAATACACATTTTGTGGAACACAATCTACAACCCTATAACTGCAGAGACAGAGAGCAAGTTTAAGAATTAATATAACCACATAAAAGACAACCGCGCTGTCTAATTGGGTGACTATAACTACATTGTGTAATTTCATGAGAATAGTGAAGGCAGAGTGCTGATGATAGAGGATGGCACAAAAACAACTATAAAAGGAGAAACGAATTACTCTTATTGAAGGGATAAGGTGAAATAAAGCTAAATAACACCTCAATAATAAAAATATAAGCTTACAAATTGGACATCATCTTGCAGAAGATTTGGCATTGCAGCTCTGATCAGATCAATTCCCTTTTGATAATCCAGTCTTCCTATGAATCCAATCTACGAAAATCATTGCAAAATAAGTTATAATAAAAGGAATGAGCTATTTCAAATTTTCAATATTGAAAGAACTAGAATACAGAATTTAGTTCTCACAATTGGACAGTCCGGTCTGATAGGGTGCCCAAGTTCAACTTCATTACATTTTCATCGTATCTATGAAATTGCAGGATTTCAGGAGCCATGTACATGGGAAAACCACAAACTGTTTCTGCATAGCGACCAGGACATATACTTCTATTTGCAACAAAAAGGAATTGTAAGTTGCAGAAGGATAAAGCTTAATTCAATAGGAGAGTTAAACCATTTAGCCTTATTACCTTGCAAGACCAAAGACGACAATTTTTATCACAGCGTCGCTGTCGGCAGTTGATAGAAGAATATTCTACTCAACAGAACCATCAATTCACTTCAGTTAAATTTCCCATGCAAGCAACTATGTAATGACAGAAACGTCATATGGAGATACATGCACAAATTAATGACAAATCACTCATCAAATGTATTAGGCAGTCTAACTCCTGGATATTCTTACTATATTACAATCGTAACTGTCTCAACATGAATATATCTTGGACAAACAAATCAAAGCCCAAAAAGAACAACAAAAACTGCGCTCAAACACAACCAAAGTTCAATGTGGGTACATAAGATCTTCCCTTAAATGATCACCCCAGAACCCAAACCAAGTACCTCAGAATCACAAACATAAATGAAGTATTAAAAAGTGAAGAATCAACAAAAGGACACTGAGTTCAGTTCAGGGGATCAAATAACCACACAAGGAGGCAGTACTAAGTAAGAAAGAAGAACCCTAAAATTGGAGCTGAGAGTGAGTCAGAGTTCTGAAATAGAGAAAGCAGAAACTAAGAAAGTTAAAAGAGAAAGATACCCATTAGAGATTCTTTGCTACTTTTGGGTACTCTGACTTCTGTTTTGTTCAAGCTTTACAGCACCCCCAGCTTCATTGCTGCACTTCTTCCACACTGAAATGAATATAAGGTGGTGTTAGATGCTTGACGGGTTCTATTGCAAGAATCAAAACAAAGTAATCATCAGTTTGGGAACTAATAATACGAACCAGAAATAATACATTAAAAAGAAGATGAACCTGTTATAAGTAAGGGTGAGCCGATCAAGCATTTCTACTGGAGCTATCCATGGCAGACATCCTTGCCCCTTGCTCACTACATGCGCTCTCTAGGACAGCATTGAACATATCTTACTTGAGAAAAAAAGTTTTAAAAACGAGATGCATCAAGTAAAACTTCATAGCTAGCAAACAAAATTGATGGAAGCATCATGTTCCTGATGCTCTAATATCAGATATACAAATATTGCATTCTTTCATGATGATGATGATGGATATGATGGATTCAACATCAACGTATGCTCAGATGTAGGAAGTGGCATATTGTCAAATCCAAAGTTATGCATTTTAAATAGGAAGTGGCATGTTCTAATAAAAAGGTGCATAAAAGAACAAGTGTCTTACCTGCAATTGAGAGTCTGTTGAATCCACATGTTCGTCCAAGGTATCTTGCATAGTGGGGAGAAACCAAACCAGAAAATTAGTGGCTGGTAACAGTCAACAAGATGAAAGATTTGAGAGCAGTATGAACTTTACAAAGGAGAACAATAAACAAGTATTGACTGTTATGAGGAACTTTTACAAAGATTTCAGTTTTAAACTTTACAAAGTTTTAAAAACACTCGACAAAGACCTCCTACAAGTATTGACTTTGATATTTTGCAATCAGACAACTTCTGCAGTACACTCAATCATTAAGAAAAGAAGGGTATTAGAGAGAGTAAATAACTCCTTTAGAAATCTGGCCCTAATAGAGTGCCCATTAAGTTGAAAGTAAAATAGTAGATTTAGGAATATCCAAAGAGATACCATATAACCATTCTGTTCTGAATGAACACATATTTGACAAGGAAAAATTCATTTTCCTAAATGGATCTTCCTAAATGGTAAATGCATTTTCCTAAGATCAATAAGAAACGACTGAAAAAAGAAAGGGAATGCAGTTTGTAAGAGATTTACCAATTGAAACCAGAGCTCCTAAGGGAACTACCATAATTTGTTCACATAAATCATATTTCTATTATTCTATGTTATTCAGGATACACTTCGAAGTTTATGTGATCTCCTTTCATTTGTCACACTGATAGTACTCCTAGACCCATTTCATGAAACACCTTCCTAATGTCATTCTCGATTCTTCTTATTCAAAACCAACTTCAACATCAAATCATTTCTATCGAGTTTCCCAAATCAAGATTTGGCAAAGTGATTCAGAGCAGTTCTGTACTTCAGTGATTATCAAAACAGAGTTTATAGATCAGAAAAAACATATACCAATGCCACAATGAAGATTATAGACACAAACAGATATTGAGTGCACAGGTAAGAAATCTCCTAAGGGAACTACTGTAATTTGTTCCTATTAATCTTATTTCTATTCAGTTATCCTATTTCATTCAGACTGACTTGTCCTCGGCCATTTCATCAAACGACTTTCTAATATTATTCTTGATTCTTATCTAAAACCAACTTCAATATCAAATCAACATCCATCAAAATTCCCAAATCAAGATTGAAATAGCAAAATGATTCAAAGCAGCTACATACTTCATTGACTTCAACTTCCTTCAGAACTGAGTCCATTAGATCAAAAGAAATACATACCAATGTCACAGTGAAGATCACATACACACGGACATTGATTGCTTGCATATACAATTGACTTCATCTAAACTATTTTTCAATATCCAGATCTCTATTTTCAAAAAACCCATCTCAAATCCAACAAATATAAGCATGGGTACACTTGAAACACAAATAAACACCACAAAATATAACAAATCAACACAAACACACCCACCGTGAAGGGGAAACAAAAAAAAGTAGAGAATCAGTGAATTGAATGCACTTACCACAAACAAGAGATCAGTATCCAATGGACCAACTTCTTCAAAGTTTCCAATCCCAACTCTTGAAGCACCCAACTTAGTAGAATCAGTAAACCCCCAAACCTCCAAAACCCTAGATCAGAAGATAAAACACATCAAAGATTTAACAAAATCATCAAATACAAACACTATGCTCTTGTGCATAGAAATCAGGCGAGGCGAGGGTGACGGCGAGAGGAGAGGTGAGGTGGGAGAAGAGCGATATAAATCAGGCGAGGCGAGGGTGACGACGATAGGAGAGGCGAGGCGAGGTGGGAGAGCTGCGCTTGTGTGAGGGAGAGTTGCGTTTGAGGGAGGAACGACTTTCGCCCTCCCGCTCGCGAGAGTTGGGGGGAGATAGAGCGGGAACCCAAATTTTTTTCGTCGAGAAATCGAATCAGACTTCTCCACGCATCCATGTGCAACACGCGTGCAATGTAGCAACGATTTTAAGCCGTTGGGCACTATAGCCACGATTTTTAGCCGTGGCGAACACACCAACGGTTTAGAACCGTGGCCAAGCCTTTTTTTAGCTACGGTTTTAAGCCGTTGGGCACTATAGCCATGGATTTTAGCCGTGGCAAACACACCAACAGCTTAGAACCGTGGCCATGTAGTGTGATGATGGTGATGAGAGTGTTGATTCACATGGGTTTTCGGAATTTGGCTCAATACTACTAGTTCTAGGATCAACATTCATGGTCCATTACCGGTTTGTAACAAAGACCGACGCTCTAATTCAAGGATGCAATCCACCTCTGAAAAAGTTTGTAAAAAAATAAAAAGGGAAAAAACACAAGCAAATAAAGAGCATGCCATTGAGAAGAATGTGGTATGCTTTGCAATATGTGTTTTATGAATATTTAATTTCTTAAGTATAGAATATTAAATTTTATGTACACATTTCATTTGTAGGGTTGTTCCCAGATTGGAATTGAAGGTTCAAAATATATGACACCTCATTCATTAAATCCAAATACACAGATTTGTTTTTAATATATTTACAGATGCGTAACTATCACTTATGATTTGTATTTGTCGACTTGAAGGATAAAAAAATGTGGTCACAATCTTGTATTCCAATCCAAGGAATTGATCATTTTTATTCGTTGCTCTCACGATTATATAAACAAGGGGTCACACTATTTCGTAATACTGTTGTTATTTTTGCAGTGCAATTCCTTATTATTTATTATGTATTTTTGCAGCCACCAGCTTCAAACAAAGACATGGAGTTGCTAGACTATAGGTTGTTGTGAATTCAAAATGTTGCAGATTAGTGGCAGTCACTGTAAGTTTTTAAAAATACATATTTCAGTCCCATCCTGTTAGATCACATTTTTTTTAGTTCATACATGTTGCAGATACACTGGCAGTTACTAGTTGAATGCGTAAAATAGTGGTGGGAGATCATTAATAAAAGAGCCCCAATCTTTGGATAGTCATTGGTTTTATCACTTTGACATTGTGTTGGATAACTATAATGAAGTGAAGAATTATTTTTCAAAAAACTTATTTTCTGGTTTCAATTCCTAATTTGCAAAATGATAGTGGGCTTGCTAACTAAAATTTTTATATGTTATTTTTAGTTCTGTTAACAATACCCGAGGATAATCCTGATCCACCCTGTTATAGAATGTTGAATTACTATGAATTGTCGTGTGTTGTTGATACGATGGTTGAGATTTTGGTTGAAAGGTAGATTATGTTTGCACACCTGAAGAATTTCAACAACATTTTTAATCTTGTGGAACCATCAATAGAGTCACAACCCTGACAGATAAGTTTGGTCAACCAAAGGGTTTTGCTTATGTAGAATCTATTAACAAAAGTTACAATTCATTATAATAGTATGCACACACAAATTCATTGATGATGTGGGATTATTGTGGTTGAATAACTAGCTCCTTGTATGAAAAACATCATGCACTGATGTATATTTGCTAAATGTAGAGTTGCTACCATGCATGTTTGAAATTGTATTTTGTTGCTCCATATATGAATGTATTTTGTTAGCATTCTCACCATATAGATCTGCTGAAATTGTAGCGGAGAGAAAAGTAAAGGGGAATCAGTCGAGAGAGAGTTGCATACGCTAAAATTGTGCGTGTTCTGATCAAAGGCTTTACCCCCAAGTTGAGAAACTTGCATACGCTGAAACGGGGCTTGACATAGATACGATCCAACAAGCATACACAGTCTGAGTCATGTATTTTTCGTTTGGTTGCTACTGCTACTCAGAGTAAAGTCATGTTGTTCCAAAAAGCTTCTCAATAGAGAATGTTTTGACAATATGTTAAACGTGATATGTTTGCTTGGTGTTTTTGTATTTTTAGCAGTCATGTTTACATGTTCATATTAGTCGCATATTTTTAGCTTGGTGGTTTTTGTATTTTGATACTTGATCTTATAGTGATATTTTTGCTTACTGGACTGCCCCCCTGTGAAAACATTATGCTGAACTTCATCCCATTTTATTGGAATATTACACTAGCTGAACAAACAGGTAGATGTACAAAATCTTGAATAAAAAAAGGACTCGTTAACCAGGTACAGGGGTCCATGATCTTTGATTAAGTGCACTTTATTTTTCAGCTAGCATATCAGGTGCATGCAAGGCACATAAGCCATCTAAAACAACATGACAGAGACAAGGCTGGAGGGGTCCATGATATTTGATTAAGTACCTTCAGTAATATGGATTCAACACTTGCATCATGTGCATCCCAACCTTCTTCTCACTCCAACAATTCTATCGACTTTTTGGCCTTGTTTGATCAACAAGATTGTTGGCATTGTCTCTATTCCATACTGTTGAGCCACTTCCTATTATACATATATCATCATTGTCATTTACGATCAAGCAATTATGCAATTAGGTATATGTGTATTAGTTGAAAAGAAAATGAATAGGGCCCTTGACATATTTCGCATGCACATATAGAATTCCAAAATTTTCCAACAACTCATATAGAAAATGAATAGGACCCTTGACATATTTGACATATTTCGCATGCACATATAGCATTCCAAAATACAGCACATATAGCAATTATGCAATGGTCTTAATGAAAGTACCAACACTCTTGACATATAACATTCCAAATATAGCATAAAAGTACCAACATGCACTTGCTGCCTGCACATATAGCATTCCAAAATTTTCCAAACATATTCCACATATAGGCAATTGCTGCCTACACATATAGCATTCCAAAATATTTCAAAATATTTACCATACGGAAAAAGAACAAGAACAATATGAAACACAAATTGGATTGGATTACCAAATATATTCACATAATACATATTGATGTACATATTACATTACACATCATTTGGCCAAGAGCTTAAGAAAAAATAATACAAGTATCATAATAATTACTATTAATAAAGAGTTGATTAAGTCCCTCCTAAAAGCCCAAAGATTGTTGTTCCCTTGGGTGTCATTTCTTTGATCATTTACTTTATTGGCTTGATCGTCACAAACACAATCGTTTACTTTCACATCTTCAATGTTGTTTAATGCTTCCAGGTCTTTTCTTGCCGCTTCTGAGCGAACCCACAAATCATATGATTCATATGCTTCAGTGGCTGACATAAACCCCTTGTAGAAAGCACCACTATACCCTGATACCTCAGATAAGCATCCTGGCCAGTTCAAGTATTACGACCATGATACATAACATATGCTTTGAATGTCATCCCTGCAATTAAATAAATATTAGAAAAAAAATGTGGTAGAAATCTACTTTCCATTCTTCTGACTCTAATACTTAAACAAAAATGTGAAAACTAAAGTTATGATGATAAAATTTGGTGATAAAAGGGAAAAAGTTCAAAACAAAATGAACTTGCTCAAGATTAATACTGCTTGATAAAGAATTAATGAAAAGAGATTGGAAGGAGAGTGTATATGGACATTATCTCTTCCTGATGAGATCATTGTGTTGTTGTCGGCCGTTTTGGTCATCAAAATATTGCCATTCTCTCGCAAAAATTCAGAAAAAAATATAATGGCGCAACTAATAAAAATCAGAAAAAAAAAATTTCTGAAAAGCAAAGCAACAAATAAAATTTTTGAATCAAAAGCAAAGCAAAGCCTTGAATTAGTCCCATGTCATCTCTCAGAAGCAAAGCAAATGGGCATTGCAAATCAGCCCAACCAAAACAAAACTCTGTATAAAAAATGTAAAAGAATTGAAAAACAAAATTCTTAAAAAAAAAATGGGGTATCCTTACAAATCGAAAATGGGGTATCCTCAATAGAATCACACCCTAAAGACTATACCTTGGTCGAAACTGATTGAGGTCTTCGTTGATAGCTGGATCTAGATCTTGGCTAAGGTCTTTGTCTTGGTTGATGGCTGGATCTTGGTTGATAGCTGGATCTGGGTCTTGGTTGAGGTCTTGGCCTTAGTTGATGCCTGGATCTTGGTCGAGTCAAAGGAGAAAATGATTTTCTCTACTTGCTAGGCAAAGAAAAAACGCTTTTTGTTCCAAAATTTCTTTGATTCGTCTTCGTCAATTTTCTCCAAAGAGATTGAGGGATCAAGGTGGAAAAGGCTCGAGAGGAGATATTCAGAGATCTGATTTTCTCCAAAGAGATCGAGGGATCGAGGAGGAGAAGGCTCGAGAGGAGATCTGATTCATCGAGAGAGAGAGGAAGATTCAGGGAGGGAACTGATTTTCGAGAGGAGATCTGATTCATCGAGAGAGAGGAAGATTCAGGGAGGGATCTAATTTCTCATCGAAAGAGAGGAAATATGAGTTTTGTTGCCCTCCCAATTTTCTCTCACTCTCATGTGCCCAATACCATCCACCCTCACGTGGCGAGGAGGGTCCAGGCGCCAAGACCAGGCTGGAAAGAACGACTCGAGAGAGTTATGTTCTATAATAAAGGAGAAATTCTAGGTGTCGAGGAAACCAGCGAGGAAATGAGCGAGGGGAGGGAGGTGGCGGAGTGGGAACCGTTCACCTCCCTTGGGATGCGCGCACCAAAAAAGATGACACGCATCCCGAGGGAGGTGAACGGTTCCCACCCCGCCACCTCGCTCATTTCCTCGCTGGTTTCCTTGACACCTAGAATTCCTCATAATAAAGTGGGTGTTCAAATTCTTACAACTTTATTTTTTCTTTTGGGTGGGGGAATTCAAATATGCGTTTTAAATTGGGGTGAGCATGATTTTTTTTATTAATCCTAAAAGATGTTTCCAAAGCAAAAATTCCAGTGTACATCTCACACAAGGGAAAAAAGTTGCAGAACTAAATCACCATGTAGCAGACCAAAAACTTTTCAAGTTCAATGGTGAGGCTTCTTGACTACAAAGGGTCTGTTACAATGCTTACTGTCTAGCACAGAAGCCTTTGTACTTTCTTTACCATCCTTTTCCTTCACAATTCAAAATTACTTGTACATTCTTCGAAGATATAGAATTGATTTCTTCTCCAAGTACACTAACTGTTGAAAAGGTCTCCAGAATACGACATTCTAGTGATGATATGATTAACTGTAACTATATTCATCAACTGTGAATTGTTTATTGTTTGAGTTGCTAGGGACTAAAATTTAGTTCTATATACCCACTAACTATATATATATATCATCATCAGGGATGCTGATTTCTACCCATTAAAACTAAAAGATCAAGTTCTTATATTAAACAAACAAATCCGTAAGAAATGTAATTCTTACGGGTCATTCCCAATTTACTCTTCCTTTGTTTGATTGAAGCATTCCAATTTGGTCTGAGGCACCTATCTATAAGTAGGACCTGATCAACAAAGTTCTGAAAATGAATTGATAAAAAAATATCGATCAATTATCTTGAATATATCAATCATTTCTTTATTTTCCGATCTGAAACGGAGGTTTAAAACTTAATCTTGCAAAATAAGAACTAATGAGAGGTTATGTGTCACCGGACAGAATATCGATTATCCTGCAGGCTAGTTCTAACGGATAACTGACAGGGAAGAACACAAGAAGATTACCCAAAAAACACAAAGAAATAACTCTAATGTTTAATCAAATTACTCAAATCAAAGATATCTCTAAAATCAGCCCACAAGCCGGGCTTTATAGCTAAAACTCATAAATATTGAAATTTTACCAAAAATGAAAACACCCCAATAATCATGCTAAAACAAATACGTAATAAAGAAATATACTGCAAGAAATCTGGCTAAAATTGGATTCAGAATCACTTCCTAAACAATAATTGAAATATTACTATAAAGGGAAATAAATTACTAAATTTGGGGATTCGAAAGGGAAAACGGTGGATTTTGGTCTTGAAAAGATGTCTCATTGACCACGACGTGCGAGTTGAAATTTTTTTTCCGAATTGGGGTCGTTTGCGCGATTCTGATACTCGTAGCCAAAGTTATGGCCAAAATACTAAAACGCACCCTAAATTGCCAAATTTGAAATGGAATTATGATTTCCTGCCATTCTTGCACTGATCTGCTAATTCGAGATATTTTAGTGTTAATAACGTGCTATTTGGCAGCTCACCATCATCTGACTCGGATCCTCCTACATCACTGTGCCTATAAGATTCAATTAAACACAATACCATGTGAAAAATCTGTGAAGAAAAATGGTCTCAATAAAGTACATGTATATATATATATATAATTATTCTCGTAAGTAGGTTAATTAAGCAAACTCATCTGACAAAAAACTGTTTTCACTGAATTATGAACCCAGACCATCATTCCCATCAAATTCATTAAGACTTGAGTGAGGCTACCTGTCGAGGGGGGGTGGGGGGGACCGTCCATCCCCCTGGGATGCGCACATAAAATCTGACGGCACGCCCCCCTCGCCGATTTCCTCGCCCACTCCCTTGACATTTAGAATTTCCCTTAAGACCTACCAAATCTCAATTGGAGCTTCAAAGTTTTCCTCTAACAAGCCCATCATGTAATCTGAAATTGTTGTATTCTCTTTCTTGGTTGGTTCTTTGACACAATCATTGTTCTCTTGTGTACGCGTCTTTCTTACGGAATCCTGGCTTGTTGTACTCAACCTTGAAGGCATGCGACTAAATATTTTGCCTTTTGCATCTTTTTGTCTCTCATTGAGTTATAATGCAACCGATTTGGGACTCCAAAGTTTTTCCGAAGTCTCACTCTCCTTTATTATGTTCCTACGAAGAGAAATAGAAAAAAGTTGTGACGATGATTCAGCTACCCTACTGAATTGATACTGAAATGGCCAAAACAAAAGTCCATTAGTATCAACATCATCTAAATCAGCAACTTGAGATACGCCTTCAAATTTTGAAAGAGGTAGAACACCTGAATGGGAATACTCAATTTTTCACCAGACTTGATGTTAAATGATGGGCTTGGAAAATCAGATTGGAACAACTCCCTCTCAATCTGTTTATAGTCATCTATAGATGATGAGTTGATTAGCCAAGTGAATACATGTTCTTCCTTCTTTAAATCTTTTTTCTCCACCTGATCCTCTGAGAGAACTAACGAAGCCTCCTCTCAGGTCAACACCATAAGAAAGTAACCATGCCGCTAGCGGGTCTTGAACCTAGGACGTGGGGGATAAATCCACACAACCCTAACCACTCAACCATAACACCATTGGCCCTATGACTTGTCTTTGCTCAGAAATATATCTGGCAAGAAAGTGTGAATGTTGGTTGTTGCTTTTATTAAACAAAATTCCAAGTTGTTTTTACCACATAAACACCAGTCTCTTAATATTTGCTATTATAGGTCTCTCTAGGAGACTAGGACTGTTCACAATGTTTATTACCAACTGTGAGCCCTATGTGTGGTATACTTAGTCTTCCATTGATGATTGTAACAAAAAAGCATAATTACAGGCTACAGCCTACAGCTTCAAGACTTCCACCATATTGATATTCAAAATGCAAGATTTAATTGGGAAAGACCATGTGCTCCAAAAGGGCTCCAGATTCCATCTGTACATTTTATTTTATTTTATTAATTTTTTTTGGAAGGCGAGCAAGGTTTTTATAGGATCCCACTACCCATTAAAGACCAGAACTGGTCAACAGACCATAAACTGATAAAGATGCCGCAAGCTGGGTTCGAACCCAAGACCAAGTGGTACCATCCGCCAAGCTCCAACCGTGAGCTGTCTGCCAAGCTCCATCTGTACATGAATTTGGGTTGCACCCTATTTCATGCAGGAATTTGGGGGAGAACACTCAATATAAAAACACTCTATTTATTTATATTGGAGCATATTTTACAAGTGAGACTTGACACACATGCTTTGCTCACAACTGATACACACCCACAACTCTCACATACACTTGTACTCGGTGACGAAGCCAGGATTTTTGTTGAGGGGGGAGGGTGAAGTGATGTCATAATTAATTAAATATAATATAAAAATTAGTTACTTTAACATGAATTTTTTTTTTAAATACAGCAAAAAGGGGAGTACAACAAAGCTAGTCATTGAAGATGATTACTACTATATTCATTGAAGATTATTACTACTTCTAGAAACACAACACAAGAGAAAGGTTTGAATCGTTGATTACTACTACATGAAGAAAATGAGGAGGAGATTGGGTTGCTCACCATTTTTTTGTGGAGATGACCAACACAGTGATGAAGGCACCTTGTACCTAGAAGAAGAAGAAGAAGAAGAATAAGGTGGTTTGGACCCTACTAGATCTTGTAAAGATGAGCTCAAATAACTCAATAGTTATAGATCTTTGAAGATGATGAAATATGGGGGTTTCCCTCATCTTATCCAATCGATGGAGTGTGAAGAAGAAACTGTGGATTTTGGTTTTTTGGAAAGATTTGAAGGATTTAACTTCTATCTCTAACTCTAAAAGTAGAGTTTGGATTTGATATGTACATCATTTGAAAGATGAAGTCCTAGTTGAAGTAAAAAGTGAGAATAGAGGAGCAAATAAAAACACTAATTGGGGGACAAAAAAAAACTCAAAAGTCAGTGGGGCAAGTACCCCTACTTGCCCCCACGTGAATCCGTGCCTGCTTGTACTAGTCGAAAGAGAAACACCTCACTGCTAGAGCTACTTTGTTTTACTATGCCCCAAGACAATAAGGATGGTCCCTATTTATAGTTGCTAAGTTCGGTGGAAGAAGGGTGGAGAATCTTAGTTGCTAAGAGATTTTCAGAGAATTGAACCAAATGTGAGTCACACATTTTGTTCTTCTGAACCTCTCTATCCATTTACATCTTCTAGACATATCTAGTGGATATCTTTAGACTGAGATATTTAGAGAGAGTACTTGAGGAATCTAGAATTTCTACAGTCAATGATGACTCTCAAAACTTCCCCTCGTCACAGACTCTTCTGAAAGTCATTCAATGTTGTCTTCGAAACTCTTCTAACTTCATAATACTGAGTCCTTTGGTGAACATGTCTGCAACTTGATTGTCTGTCTTGATTACTTGCATTTCTATATCTTTTTGAAGTACATTCTCTCTTATGAAGTGGTAGTGAACCTATATGTGCTTTGTCCTTGCATGAAACACTAGGTTTTCAACTAAACGTATTGCAAACTGATTATCACAATGTAATGGTATTGCAAGTCGACTGGCTAGTGCAAATATTTTATTAATTGTAGTAGTCAAGCATTTTCTTGAGTTGCCATAGCCACTGCTCTATACTATGCTTCTGTGGTCAAGAGAGATACGGTTGATTGTCTATTGCTAAACCAAGTGATTGCTCTTGAACCAAGACTAAATACATACTCGATAGTTGATCTTCTTGTGTCGTGATCTCTAGCATAGTCAGCATCACAGTAGCTTGCCATTTTGTATCATTCACCCTTTTTATATAGGATACCAAGTGATACAATCAATTTTCGCTCTTTGCTTTGAACCCGTTCCTGTTGACCTGCACAAGTAACACATGTGAGACACATACCACCGTGGGATGGCCAATGGTACTCCGATGCTAAAGTCAGACGGGATCTGAGGAAAGTGTAATGTTGTAACAAGTATTTTGTAGCGTCCCTTAGCTTACCAACCTCATGTCTTATTTATAGTGCAAGGAGTCCTGGTTTAACCAGGCCATTGTAGGCGTAGATTAGGGAGAAGATCTTCATGGAAATCCCTCTCTAATTAGGAGTCGTATTGTAGGAGGAAAGTTCTTTGTTAGCTATGTGCTCCTAGATACACGGGAGATAGTTTCCAATCCTGGAGAATTCCGTGGAAGGGAGTTTTTCTGTGTGGAAGATACTCTGGTGTTTACTTCCTTGTTGGGAGCAAAGAGCAGCTGTGGTTGTCTGTTCGAAGTAGATCCTCGTGATACTTGCTTGAAAAGGGCTTACGAGTATTGAGGATAGCTATGAGACGTGTAGGACTAGCATGCTGTGAGAGTCTGGGCCCGCCTGACTGGCTAAAGTTGAATGGGCTAAGAACTACTCGGGTTGGATCCGTATTGGGTTGTTGCTTGTACCTATAGTTTCTCGAGATCATCATGACACGTGTACGGCTCAGGGGTATGACCGTTTTTATGTATCATCAGCTACTCCCCCGAAGTTAGTGGGTCGTCACTTCGATTCACTAAGTCATATCTGGAAGGGATGTGCGGCTTATGATGATCAAATCTGAATCGTTGCTTGAGCCGCGCGCTGCAATAATTGAATGTGTGTTGGTTCAATGGAAAAGAGGCGGGAACCCAATCATGATGATTGAATCTGAATCATTGCTTGCTTAAATCCGTACTAGGTTTGGAGTCCCAGAGGATTTGTCGTTGTACTATCTAACGGGCGACCAGACGCCATGTCACCTCCGGATGGTCTTATCTGTTTACTTCGGAGGATGTTTCAAACTGGAGTGCGTTTCTCGGTTCTGGACGTGATCTGGGAGTTCTTGAATCTCCTAGGGATTTTCCCGGCTCAGTTGGGACCCAATGGATACAGGGTTATCCTCATGATTCTGCTCCGCGCTAAGGAGGCCGGCGTTAGCTTGACACCGCGGGTGATCCAGTTGTTTACCACTCGTCGGCTGCAGAGCAATGTTGTCTATAAGTTGAGGACGTCGAAGTGCTTCAGTAGACTACCTGATGACCTCAAGTTCTAGCAGAAGTTTTGTTTCTTGGCCCCTGCAAATTTGAAGTATTTTCGTTGCAAGGGTTGTCCGCTCGAACAATAGTTTAGACCACTTTTTAAGTTTGACTCTTTTCTTGCAACTTTGATGTGCTCGACGATAGATTGACTAACCATTGCTCATGTTCTTCTGCAAGGAGGTTTCCCACTACTCCTCTTCCTTTGGAGGAGCGAACCACCACGGAGAAATTCCGTGACTTGCCTCAAAGGGAGGTGATTGATGTAATCAGAGTTTCCAACTTCATCCGGAGTGGGTTGTGGGACAATTGGCACGTAGCCTCCACATTGTACCGAAAGGCGCGCATTAAGTCGGAAGATGGGGTCCCTTTCCAGAAAGAGGAAGGCTGCTAAGACCAATGCTCCTATCCTGTATGATGTGGATGAGCCATCTGAGATGCATGCTTTCTTTATGAAGAAGAAGTCCCATGTTAGAACTGGTTCATCTTTGGCACGACCCACTCCATTGAGAAAGGAGAGCGAGTCTGCTAGGCCTGTTGAGGCAGAGTCTAACGTTTTGGGCTTTTAGGAAGATTATATGCAATTGGCGGGAGCCACAGATGGGTAGAAACTTAGTAACGTGCAGGTCGAGGCTCTGAATGACTGTTTGGTGCGAGTTGCAATGGCGGGTTTGCTGATGTTGATTCGTGTGGGGCCATTATGATAGAAGGCTCTTTTGAAGATTCGCTCGAGGTAGTGGAATCTGATTGTCACACTGATGATTTGTCTGAGAGTGGTCGTGGTATCGATCGTGTTTTCTGTAGTTTGCGTGGTTCACCATCTCGTCGAGGGCCACTGTTAGAAGTGTTGGATAACCCTTTGGATACTTTGCTTCCTCCTCTGCCTCCGGATCCTATTGAACCGTCCACCAGTAAAGGGTCGGTTGCTCTTGATAAAGGAAAAGTCATGGAGGAGGGTCTGAGAACGGTGGTGACAGTGAAGGGTGGTGCTGGCGTAATTTTAGATCATAGGCGCTTCATCTTGATGCGCGGATAAGCCTGCTTGCACCGAACTTGGTGAGGATGAGCTCTCAGGTCTAGCACTGAGAGGTGGATATAGAGTATGCTTTGAGGAAGCATATAAACAGGCATCACAACTAGTTGATGGACCATGATCCAAAACCCAAGGAGGATTCGCTTGAAGGGTGTATGGATAAGGGTTTGAAGTACCTTATGTTGGGTATGTCTCATATGAGCAACGCGACCGTTGATGGAATAGAAGTTGAGGCGGCTCGTGAGAGAGTGTACACTTCGGAGTGTGTCTTCTTGCATGTGCAAGCGTTGTATTCTGATGCGCTCCATAAAATTGAACGGCATAAGAAGCAGGCCAAAAAGATGCAGTTGGATCAATCAATTGTGGCCGCTAAGGCTCAGAGAGCTCGTTTGGATAACCTTGAGCACAAACTGGCAGAGGCAGTATCTGAGAGGGACAGACCCAGACAGAAGCTGAGTCGGATACATCAAGAAGTCGAGGTTGCGTAGAGGGCTGGGGATAAAACGCGTTCTGAGCTGCAATCCTTTGCTGAAGAGAGCGCTTCAAAGGAAGCTGGCTGGGCCACTGAGAAGCAACAGTTGGAATCCGATGTTGATTTTTATGTTCGAGAAGTGAGGAAGGTCGAAGACCAGCTGGAGCTGAGGTGGCATGAATTTAGTGCTGTGAAGAGCAATATGGCCACAGAGAAGTCTCAAGTTGATGCGCTAGCTAGTAAGTTGGAGCTACTGGAGTATGACCTTATTGATGCAATGGTGCAAAAAGATGAGCTTCTCTAAGAACAAGGCAAATGTGAGTTCCACTGGGTTGTTCATGACCAACTAGAGTTGTTGGCGCTGATGAAGGAGGAGCATTTGAAGTGGGATCTTTGCCATTACAAGAAGATGTCATATTTGAACTTGTCTGTTACCTCTAAGTCGACGGGCGGGAAGGACAGTTCGATCCATAACATCCAGGTTGAAGCGCGTACAGATGCAACTTCTGCCCTTGCTCCTCCTAGGCTTAGCTCTTTTATTTCTGTACCTTCTTCTAATTAAGAGCAAACTTTGCATGCTTGTATACTCTTTGTCTTGACCATTAATGAAAACAATTTTCTTCGTTTTGTATTTGGCATCTCTATTGCATGTTTTTCATTTTGCCTTGTTGTCTTACTTTAGCATAGGCTAATTGAATCAATAGGACACTGTCTGGTCTGTTTGCGGTAAAGAGCTTGATCACTTTGTATGGTGAATGACTCGGGGTCATTGCTGCGTAGTTATGCCCAATAGCGGGCATGTTGCGAACAATTTAAATAGGAGTTGAGTTACCCGAGTTGTGTCTTGTCCCATAGGTAAGTTGCTTGAGCTTTTTCTTGTTTGTCTAACTGGTCAGCTATAACTCTTGCCATAGGCAAGCTATGGTGGCCGAAAATACATGTCAGAGTGTTCACACCGAGTCAGGTGCCATAAGCTCAGGTTGGTGTCCTAATTAGCTTTCATCTGAGCATCGGTTGTACTATCCTTGTATTAGCACGAGTGCCCCTTTTCTAATGTTAGAATGTCAATCCGCTTGAGCGTGAAGGCGCTTACTCAGCTAAGCTCACATTTGCGTCTGCAGTCCCGAGGGAGAACGGAGATCGTGTGGAAAGTTGTTTGAGATTCTCACCTTCCGAATCGTTTATGACTGAGTATAGTTGTCGATAGATTCGGGGAGTAAGGGTTTGGCGTCCAGGCTAAAGATCACTGGTCCCGTAGCAAGCCGTCGGAATCAGTTCGTGATTGACTAGGCTTCAACCTTCCGAATTATTCATGATCGAGCAAAGTGATCGACAAATTTCGGGAGCAAAGGTTTGGCAACCAGGTTGAAGAGCAGTGGTCCCGTGGTAAGCCATCGAAATCAGTTCGGGACTGACTAGGCATCCACCTTTCGAACCGTCGGCACCCTCCCCGCGCGGTGGGGGCTATGTGTTCGAGAGGGTTTTGGCAGTCACGCTGAAGGTCCCATGGCAAGCCATCTAAACCAGTTCGGGACTGACTAAGCTTCCACCATCCAAATTATCTACACCTGGGTGCACCAAGCTACAAATTCGGAAGGGTTCGGCAGCCACGGTGAAAAGCAGTGGTCTTGTGGCAAACCGTCGAAATCAGGTCGTGGCTGACTGAGTTTCCACCTTCTAAAACTATCTACACCCTCACAGCGCGGGCTAAAAGTCTAGGTTTGGTGATTTGGCGGCCACGCTAAAAAGTAGTGGTCCCGTGGTGAGCCATCGGAATCATTTCGGGACTGACTAGGCTCCCACCTTCTGGACTATCCACACCCTCGCAATGAGGGCTACAATTCCAGTTTTTGATCAAAAGCTTTCGTTGCTGGTTGTTACCAACTAGGCTTACCTGATTAGGTTCGGCGAACACTGACCGCGAATGGGGTAGTGATCACTAGCGAGTCGTCGTCACTAGGCGTGGTAGCGCTAATTAGACTCCCACGTCCTAAACCATCAATGTATGCAATAAGAAGACTAGGTGTCGGGGTGAACAAGAAGCTATCGTCATCTTCTACTTGCTGATGGGCGAGCGAAACTAGTGGTTTAGGGTGTGGACGAAGTTACCTTAGCTCGGTGTAAAGTCAGTACGTCAAAGTTGACTAAGATCCTCAATTGCTTGTGCCAAGCATGCGACATGGTGTTGTTCGGATAACAAACTGAGCCCATGGGCTCGCAAAAGAAAGGCTAGGGTTTCCTGCGTGATGCGTTATGTGTACAGTGTAGATCGTGCGGTGACACGTGTATGGTGTAGGTTGCATGACGTTTGAGTATATCGGTTACTCCTCCTCAATTTATGGGGTTGCTTGCAGCTCCATTAATTAATTGACGTGATCTTTGCAATTTCCTTGGGAACCGCTGTTTTCCATTTTCCCATACAACATTCAATGTTTGGTAGTTAATACTGGAGTGCCCATTTGGTGAACCATTATGTCTATATAATGGTGTTTCCCAATCGTTGTAGGCACCATATTTTGCTGAGTTTATTTTCGGTAATGTCTAGAGAAGATGCTTTGGGTTTTCCAAAGGCTAAAGTTGGATCTCCATCACCGGAGTTTCGAAAAGTTCTGATGTTTACCTCGACCAGGCATGGTGATAGTTATTGTTATACGTGGTCACCTGTTGTAGGTGAGCACGTAGTTAATCTACTGAGGTCTCGTAATTTTTTCTCATATCACGGAGAAGTAGTGCAGATTTTCTACCTAGGGAGATGCTTTGGTGTTACACCGTACCACTTGTGTTTCGTGTGCTCGGATCCCACTTCTAACTAATGGCTAATCGAAGTGTTAGTCGGTGTGTGATGTATCCTGGTGTGGTAGCTCTCAGTCACACCTGCCATCGCATATGGGAAAAATGGTCTATCTTAAAAGCATTATGGGATTGTAATTGCGTCGCTCCTTGTGGCCATCCTCATCTACCTTCTTCTAAAACCTTTGAGTTGTTTGGATAAACAGTGGGACGTCTCTTGTGAAAATCAACAGCTTGTCGTGATGTCCTCGATGCTGTAAGGAGAGCACTTTCCTGGAGATTTGACGGAGCAGTCTGACCGCTCAGTCCTTTCAATCCCCTCTTACACTTTGTCTTTATCTTGGGAAGGGGTCGAGCATCTCCCATTCTCTTAACTTTACTATTGTCTTAGGAAGGGGTCAAACAACTTTTATCTTTGCTCTCACTTGCAGATTACTTGTATCGGAGTGTTTGCAGGTTTTCGTCGGACTTCATCCATTGCAAAATTGTCTAAGCGAGTCTTTTGTATCTACCTCAAAGCGTTCATAGTATGTAGCATTTTGTATCCGGCTCAAGGTGCTTGTTGCTACATCTTTCCAATAATGAATAGAGTATGTTTATGAAATTCTTGTTTTATTTCTTAAATGATTGTGAATCACATAAATCTCTTAAGAACTCTAAACTCAACATTGACTACAGAAAGGGAACAAACAACTTAAAGCAAACTAACTGATGATGGAGATAAAATGATCCTGGCCTCGAAGTGAATTAAGATAACTTTTGCGAATCGTTTAACAGACTATCGAGGCGTTACATAGGTCACTGACGGAATGTCGGGGGATGTGCTTTCGCTTTCCATTGCCATTGCGACTCGCTGGGCGGGAGAGTTGATTGCTCTTGTACCGTTCGAAAATGGTGTTCCTTCCGTCTTTTGGCCTTGTACTGGGTCAGGCTGCTCTGCATGATGTAGCTGGATCTGGGAGTACTCTATCTGTATCAGTGCGGCATAGTGGCAGCCTCGTGCCATAGGTTGGTCTCAACGTATTGTCCCTTTTGAGTTGTCAGCAGTATACTTAACACACTGGTGAAAGGCGAAAACCACTGCTTCCATTTGGTGTAGCCATGGTCTTCCCAGGATGAGGTTGTAGGACGACAGTGCATCTATCACCATGAAGTCTAGAAATAAGACATTCCTTAGCTGTGGTTCTCTAGCTACTGTGGCTAGCCTTATCCTTCTAACGGGGAAACACTTCTCCCCGCTGAATCAGATCAGCGGGTGCTCTGATGGCGTTAGGCTTTCCTCTTTGAGGTCCATGCTGCGGAAAGCATTGTAGAACGGAACATTGAGTGAGCTTTCTGTGTTAAGGAGGGCTCTCTTCACTTCCCACTTTGCAATGGACATAGAGATGACTAAAGCGTTGTTATGTGGCGCTTGAACTCCGTCTAAGTCCTTGTCCGTGAAGGTCAAAGTGGGAATGAGGTTCTAAAATCTTGAATAGCAAACGCATTTGTCCTCGTCTGTGGGTTGTGTTTGTGTATCCAACATAGTCTGCTTGTGGGACCTGTGCGCTTGGTCTTCATTGGGTCCGACTCCATGGAGGACGTATATTATCCCTGGAGTTGCTTCTCTATTTCTTTTACCAACTCCCTCGATTTTTGGTATAATCTGACCGCTTGTTAGATTTCAAGAAGTCTTTCAGCTTGTCTTTGCGGATCCGGTACTCCACTTTATACCTTAAACTCTAGCAGTTATTGGTGTTGTGGCCGCCTTATTTGTGGTACACACAATATTTGTTGTTGTTCTGTCTGGCAAGGTCTCCGCATTTATTCGGGGGTCACTTCAATTCCTCCCAGTTCTTCATAGAGTTAAGTACATCCGACAGATTGGCGTTTAGGGGTGTCACGACCCTGGACCCAACAAAGTTGGATGCTTTCTCCATCCTGGGCTGACCAGGGTCCAGCTTGTTGTTGCCGCTCTTTCTTTTGCTCCGTTGTTCATCCTCGCGTCTCTTTCCTTCCTTCTTATCCCTCGAAGCATAGGGCTTTCTGTCGCATTCGATTTCCCTCTTGGTTGTCCTTGATTCCTCCAGGGTGATGTGTCTTTGGACGCCCTTGAGGAGTTTTGCCATGTCCAAAAGGGGCTCCAAGGTGAGGTCCTCGAAAAACTTTCCTTCTATAAGGCCCGCACTGATGGCCGTCACGGCTGTATCGTCGTTGCACCCGTCGATGAAGGTCAGCTCATTGTTGAAGCGCGTGACATACTCTCGGAGCTTCTCGCCAGACCTTTGCCTTAGAGAAAGTATGTAGTGTGGGTTTTTTTGAAACGCTGGCTTCTAATAAAGTTGGTTAGGAATTCCTTTGCCAGTGCTTTGAAATAATCAATTGACTTCGGCGGAAGGCTGTGGAACCACATCAATGCAGGGCCTTTGAGACTGGTAGGAAAGGTTCTGCACATGACAGATTCAATTTCTTCCTTGAAAGCCATCATGTGCTGGTGGTGGCGTAGATGATCGAAATGATCGGTGGTTCCGTAACCATTTTTATATATCATCACCAAGGTTAATGCCTCAATGGTACCTTTCGCATACCTTAAGATTCTTTGAACTACTTCGAGAATAGGCTTTTTTGGTTTTTGCATGAATCAGTTTGCTACTCCAACTACGTAGGTTGTCTAGCCGTTTGAGCATCAAATAGATTAGACTCCTGACAAGCTGGGGATACATTGTTGTATCCTCCAAGTCTTTTCCTTTTTCAGCACATAGCTTAGCATTGGCCTCATAGCTTAGCATTATCCCCATAGGTGTTGAAATCGGCTTACACTCGAGTATCTCGTACTTCTTCAATATATCTCTAGCATACTTTTGCTGACAAAGGAATATGTCTTTTGGTTACACCCCGAAAAATAGGCATTCCTTTAATCCACATAGGAATATCTTATTCTCCAATTCTATCTTGAAAATTTACACAACTTAGGCAATAAGCAATTGACATTCGCTATAAAATAAATAAATCGATAATTTTATAGAAATGTGTAAATGTTCATCAATAAGACATTTTTATCAAATAAACATCTTCCAACTAATACCTTTACCTCAACATTTTTTAGTCTTAGAAACAAAAAAATTTCAACAACCAATCGAGAAATTTATTTACTAAGTCAAGAGTAAATCCAAAAGACTCTCGAGAAAACGTGCAATTCCTCAGTAAGGTTCTCTTATCCAAAAATAAACTATTCTAATCTCGCCAAAAAACTTACTAGTCCTTAAATAAAGCTAGTCGACTACATTATCATAGGAATGTACCCAAGAAACAAAAATCCATTTGGTTAAGCAAAGAAGCTGGTATGAGAAATCCTCATCTCTAAATGAACCACATATGAAACAGTAAATAAATAAATAAGCAAAAGGGGCAAAAATCACATTTATTTCCTCATTGCTTGATAACATAATTGCAATTAGAAATCGGTAGTTCCTCACACCATGTAGAGGCAAACGTCTCAGACTTAATTGGATAAGCAAGATATTGTCAACTAGATAAAACAAATACGTTAGTTAGTTAGCTTACCTATACATATCAATAGGAGAATTATATGGCAAGCTGACCCTACAAGAAAACATTAGTTAGCTTGTCATCCTACATGTGAAAAGTTAGAAGGATAGAACCATATGAGGGTGTATACTAAAATTCTGGCAGCATCAGAACTGTGGTGATTCAAAATAAACCATTTAGAATTTGGGTAAACTTAAAGAACAAAAGTGTGCATAATGCATTTTCCACATAAACTCGCAAAACTAGGTAAATTCAGCACTTAGAAAACACTGAAAACTCAATTGTCTATAGACTGTCCAGTCTGCTTAAAACTTAATTAAATATCTCGCTATAGATGGAAAGTATCAAGAATATGTATCTCACAAAAATGTTCAGAATTGTGTCTTTTACCTAACAGTGAAAAATTGTATTAAACAAAATTACAATTAGTTTAGAACTCTTCTATTAAGATAGTTGTGTCCATACATTATTTATCTAAACAAAATTATTTATTATCAATAAATTGATCACCGTTAACTATACCACATTCACATCATCTCCGAGCTGAACATACATATTAGTATGCCTCTTTCTTATAAAGGAAAACTTCTCCATCATCAATGCCTAAGTGAAACATCACATACGGGGCATGCATCACTAGATACCCCTAATTATATGAGTACCATAAAAGCCACACTAGAGCTAACAATGCGCAAAACATCTCACATTTATTTTTTACGGAGGAAAACCAAAGCCTTTATTAGGCATTCAAAATCTTCCCCACTTTTGCCTGACCTAATCTGAAGGTTACTTACTTTCTCTATATGAAAGGGGTACCATACTCTACAAGACCCATCCGAATATTACATAGTTTCTCTATAGGAGAGGGGCATCATAAAACAATAAGACATGTGATAGTTCAAAGGGTACAATTCGTTGTTGTTAAAGATCATGAACTCAAGGTTATCAGTATCCTATATTGTCTTATCCCAAATTTCGAAACGGTGGTATTTTGTCAATCATAAACAAATCCACCATAATAGCCACACATTCTTTTGGGCAAATACAACATTTGCATGAGAAATTTTTCTATTACAAAGCGGTGATCAAACCCACTCAATATAAGAATTCATACTTCTTAACAAGTCAATTTTCATAACAATCAAATTCAAGTTTAAAGAAGAATCACATACTAACTACTTAGCTCAAGTCATGATATAACAATGCAAATACCAATTTCAAGCATATTCACATATTAAACCTTTTAAGTACATAAAATAAAATTATAATATCATGTATCAATTTGCATAACATAGGCAATTAAACTAAAATAAACATCTCACAAACTACCAACAATTAATTTCATATCATATACAGTACAAATTATAGGTGGTGATATTATCAATTTCAATTGCATTCATGCATAAGCCAAAGAACACCACGAAACAAAATTTGCAAGAATCCTAGGATTTTTGCAATCTGACCAATTGTAACTACCCAATCCATATGGTATGATATTGTATCTAACCACCATCACGGCTTTAAAATGTGTCATACCAAGGGGATACAAACATGCACATAAGTAACTTGTTCATTTTCTTACCCCGGCAATGTGGGACCATAATACATAGGTAGCCAGCCAGCCATTACTCGCCCATTCAAGGTAGTCTGCCAGCTTCTACCTGACCTCACAAGGTAGTATGCTAGTTTCTGCCCGCCCACACAAGGTAGTCTGCTAGCCTCATAGTCCACCCACACAAGAGTTACAATCCACCCCTAAAGGAGCCCAACGTCTGCATTGGTGCATTGACACACTTTCAGCTGAGTCCGGCTCTGATACCATTTTGTAACAACCCGATCCACATGGTATAATATTGCCCGCTTTGGGCCTAACCACCCTCATGGCATTAAAACACGTCATACCAAGGGGATACAAACTCACACATAGATTAGCTTATTCCCTTCCCTCACTCAGGCGATGTAAGAGTATAACACCTAGGTAGTCTGCCATCATTTGCCCGCTCACTCAAGGTAGCCTATCAACCTTTGCCCGCTCACACAAGATAGTCTGTTAGCCTCACAGTCATCCACACAAAGGTGTTACACAATTGAAAGTTTTCCATGCCTCGAGGGTAATCTCAACGTTGGATGGACTCCAAACCAAAGCTATGCTGCTTATACTGGGGGGGGGGGGGTTATAAACCTACAGATTATATTTGAAAAAAAAAAATTATTATGGGAAAATCTTGATCCATTGCAAAGCCTAAGATTGCACAGAGCAAAATTCTACCAGAAAATCACATTTGGTATTTTATTATTATGTGCAACTGATTCAAAACCTTGTTAACATCACTATGAATAACATACAGAGCTAAATTGTTGTCTAAATACCTAATTTCAAATTTATTGTATTAATGGAGTTTATCTCTAATCAAAAGTTTAATAAAAACGAACGAGATTGAAGAAAACTCATCGTTTATTTGTTGTGTAGAACTATACTTTTTTCCTCTTCTCAGTTACCTCCCTTTTTTGTTCTTTTTCTTTTCTTCTTCTTCATTTTTCTTTTCTTTTCCTTTTCCAAGCTAAGGAGGAGTTGGAGAGTGTAGAAACTTGAGATGAAGCATCAAAAGACACGTGTTATCATATAATGTTTGGTTTTTGGTAAGGTTATTTCTATTTTAAGACTCTCATCAACCACCATAGGACAACTGTCACTAAAACTTTCATAACCATAACGACTACCTCCACCACCGCCAACACCTTCACAAATCACAACCACCACAACATAATTCTCACCACCACAACCCTTATAGTCATAGCAATTACCACCATAACCACACCTACCTCCTATGTCACCCACAACCACAAACACCACCACAACCACAAACACCACCACAACCATCACCATCATTACCACCACCGACAACCACCATCATATGAATACTACAACTGTTGCCATCATCTCAACCATTTCCACAATCACTACTGATGCGTCCAAAAATCGTTCTCTCTGAGTTTGAAAAGTAAAACATGTATTAGGCTGCCAATGACCACCTTTTTGGTGGTTGAAGGCACTCCAATGCTTAAGTCAGCAACTCTGTTTGAAGAAGGAAGAAAATCTGGATAAAACTCAGTTAAAGTTGCACACCTATGTCGAATGTTCCCATTACCTTTTATAATGGTTGTGGTTAATTCCTTGCATGACTTAAGCATATGAGGCGCAATAGAATGGGATGTTTATCGTAACAATTTCCTTCTTAATGGAAACGCGTTCGTGGAGGCGTAACTTCCTCCATGACTCTTTTTAGTGCAACGTTCTTCTTCTTTGTGGGAGAACTTGTGTCGGGCCTGGATTCGGGCTATGATTTGTTCAGGACTGGATTGAGGCTTCGATTCATTCGGGCCAAGATTCGGGCTTTGTTTATGTCTTACTCAATAGTGGGCCTTATCTGGGACTCTGTGATTGTCTTTACTTTAGTGCTTTTGTTATATGTTGTTGTTGTTGTTGTCTCTCCGATGTTCCATTCGCCTGATCGTTTTGGCTCGATTTTTGGGATTTTGTGCGGCTATTATATCTTGCACATTCTCCTAAGAGCATACTTTTCACTGCTCGTCCCTATAAAAGGAGAAGATTGAGAGTGTTTGACTTCCTTTTGCACTTTTTCATTTTGTAGTTGTTAATTTTTTGATTTCTAGCGTTCGCTCCGTAGTCATGTCTAACTTCAGGGTTTTGAGCGGCGATGTTCTTGATGCTTGCGAAGCTTTCTTTTTTCCTAAGTGGGCAACGTATGCGATTCTGGACAACATTCGTCACAATTACTCATTGTCGATTGATCTAAAGATCATTCTCCCCGAATAGGGCGACAATCCTTGTCGTCCAAAACATGGGTATGTCGTTTTGTATCCTGGTATGTTCCACTCTGGTTTTAGGCTTCTGACTCCTACGATCTTCTTGGAGTACTTCGATTTTGTTTGTATTGCTCCAGCCCAACTTGTCCCTAATGGTTGGAAAGTAATGGTTTTGACCTAAGCAAGGGGTACCGTAGCTCGCATCCCTATGAATGCTAGGGTTCTACATTTTTGGTGGGGTTTAGCGTAAACCCCAATCACACCTATTATTTTCGCTCTTTTTCTTGTTTCAAGGACCTGTGAGAGGAGTATAAGGGCTAGTCAAGGTCTTGGTTCTACGCCTCCCTTTTTTCCAATTACTTTCGATTTCACAAAAATCAAATTCTACATTCATGTCGAGAGCCCAAGAGAGTTGAATTGCCGTTGTCTTTGGAAGAGTAGGAGTTCTGTAGTCGATTTTGTCCCGAGTCTCAATGGAAGATTTTCTCACTACGGATGCCATTATCCGTAGTGGCTTATATTCATCGGATGAAGTGGGTCGCGATTTGGAAGTGACTGTTGCACGCGTTGGTGATGTGGACGTTGACCACCAAGAAGGCTCTGTTGATGAGCATGTAGACCGAGTTGCTTCAGTCACTGTCTAAGGTTTGTTGATGATCTAGAGATGAACCTGTTCAGAGCTGCTATTTTCCCATTAAGACTTTGGACACCTTTTACGTTTGTTGATGAATGCATGTTGAAAAACGCTTGTATTTGCTTTGGATCGGCCTCAATTCCTCTTTGGTTGACCATGTATCCAAGGAACTTCCTTGATTCTAATCCTAAGGTGCACTTCTCCTAGTTCAACTTCATCTTGTACTTTCGCAATTGGGAAAAAGCCTGTTCAAGATCTGTGACGCGGTCTGCTTGGTGTGAGCTTTTGACGAGCATGTCGTCGATGTAAACTTCCATTTTTTGCCAATTTGATCTTTGAACATTCTGTTCACCAGCTGTTGGTATGTTGCTTTTGCATTATTTAATCGAAAGGGCATCACCCGATAACAGTATGTACCCTTTTCCATTATGAAAAATGTTTTTTCTTGGTCGGGAGGGTACATCTGTATCTAATTTAATCCGGAGTATGCATCCATGAAGTTCAGCATTTCACACCCTACAGTTGCATCCACTATTTGATCTATTCGTGGAAGTAGAAAACTGTCTTTAGAACATGCTTTATTTAGACCGGTATAGTCCACACGCACCCTCCATTTGTCGTTCTTATTTTTCACTGGCACGGTGTTTGCCAACCAACTCAGGTAGTGAGCTTCTCTTATTTTTCAGTAGTTGGATCAGTTTCTTGGCTAGTTCAAGATGAATCTTTGTACCAATTCGGACTATTTTCTCTACTTCATTGTCTAGGTAGACTTCGATCGTTTCTTCTTCCGGTTGTCCGGTGTTAGGTCGATCTCGTGGGCTGGTTGGATCTGTATTATCATCTGTAAAATTTGAACTCTTCTCACCGGGTTGCTGTGAAGGCTCCTCAGGTTGTTGCACTAATTGCTATTTATGGGGGTTTTTATCGCCGCGAAATGACATTCAAAGGTTGTTGTTGATCAACTTTGATTCTCTCAATATCGTTGTCGGTATGGTACTTTAAGCATTGGTGCATAGCGGAGAAGACTCCGCCCATTGTGTATCCAGTGTCTCCCAAATAGCATCTTGCACGTAGCAGAAACATCAACGACAAGAAAGATTATCAATAATACTCGTTCTTTTCTTGGTTCTCCTGCTTCGACTGGTAGTTGAATCATCCCCAGCGTACGATATTGTTTTCCGCTGAAACCCAACTAGATTGTTCGCTGGGTGAAATCATCTTATTGGTGAACTACATCCTTCAGAAAGCTGTCAGGTACAGAAGGTTGGCTGAGCTGCTGGTGTCGACCAACACCCTTTTGATTTCCCATTTAGCTATCATGTCCGAAATCACTAAAGCATCATTATGTGGGAAATTAACCCCGTCTGCATATTCATTTGAGAAAGTTAGAGTCCTTTGCACTGTTTTTGTGCGATGTGCGGGTGGTTCTTGGAATATGATCTTTGCCTGCAAGTCTTTGTTTATACGTTTTCGGGATCGATTGGATTGCTCCTTTTTCCACCGGTACCGTGCAAGAAGTATATTGTCTCCTTTGCTTGCACCCTTGAGATGATTGTTTCGTCCTCGAGTTCAACGAATTTTCTGAGTCATTCCTCTCTGATATGGCATTCAATCTCGCCCTTCAGACTATGACAATCTTGAATATCATGGTCGTGATCGTTGTGGAATAGGTAGTATTTGTTCTTGCTATGCTTCTTCGGATCTCATCTCATTTTTGGTGGCCATTTGACTTCTCCCCTTCTTTTCATAGCTTTAAGGATCTCGTTCAGACATGCTATCAAGGTCGCAAACAATTTTTTGCATTTAGGCTTTTTTTTTGTTGTAGTTTTCTGAACTTCCCTTGATTAAATCCAGAATTGTTATTGGTCCGATGTCTCTTAAGCTGGACAATTTCTTCTTGAGGTTTGCTGCCTTTCAGGCCTCGGATGATTTTGTCCACCATCTCGATTATGCGGTTCATCTGAGCCATAAGCGTTTCTACTCGGGGATCTGAAGGGATTCCTCAAGATGTCAGAGACGTCAGAATTGTTACCTGTTGAAGCTCTTTTCTAACAGGTGCGGTTAATTCGACGATTTTTGCTGCATCGATGTTAGGCGACACATTGTTTTGTTTATCGCCAGATTGAGGATTTGTGGAGTGTTCCATTGATCGTTATAGTTGTTTGGTTGTTATCTAAGTCTCAGTGAGTTTTGTCACTTAATTTTATTTTTGGAAATGAAACTCGTTGTTCCCCACGGACGGCGCCAAACTGATGCGTCCAAAAATCATTCTCTTGCGCGTTTGACTTTAAAATAGATGTTAAACTGCCAAGGACCACCTTTTTGGTAGCTGAAGGCACTCCGATGCTTAAGTCAGCAACTCTATTTGAAAAAGGAAGGAAATCTAGACAAAACTCAGTTAAAGAATGTTCCCTTGATATTTTATAATGGTCGTGATTAATTCCCTGCGTGACTTAAGCATGTGAGGTGCAATGGAAAGAGATGTTTCTAATAACATTCTCCTCCTTAATGGAGATGCATCCGTGGAGGCGTAACTCTCTCCTCGACTCTTTTTTGTGCAATGTTCCTCTTCTTTATGAGAAAGCTCATATTCGTTCGGGCCTGGATTTGGGCTTCGATTCGTTCGGGCCTGAATTAAGGCCTTGTTTATGTCATCTCATTGGTGGACCTTATCCGTGCCTCTATGATGGGCTTTAATCTTCTTGGGTTTTATGAGTCGGCTCAACAGATTGGATGCCATATCTTCCTGATGGATGTTTTCTGCCACGTGTTTACAGCCGTGATGATCAATCGATTTTGATGTATCATCAACTACCACCACCATCACGATATCAAAACCACTAACATCGCCACCACCAACATGATAAAGTAAAGGTACAATAAGGAATCTCTAAGCCAAATACTAAATACACAACCACAATCATCGTTATAATCACCGTCACTACCACCAACAACCACAATCATCATCATTACCACCACCAGCAACAACCACCGCCATACTATTGATACCACAAGGTCCACAACCACAACCATTGCCATCATCTCCACAGCCCACAACCATATCCACAATCACCACCACCACTACCACAATACCAAAACCACAACCACTGCTATCATCATCACCGCCGTCACCATCAACAACACAGAGTAAAGTTCAACATACTACACCATAAAATGACAATTTGTAACACACTAGCTTTGTTCCTAAAAAAATTTGAAACACCACAAAAGTCCTGCAAATCATGGCATTACAAATGTTAGTACACCTCGACGTGTTACAACTTTCATATTTTGTAATAGTTGTCCAAGGTTATTTATGGCAATGTAGCATGTTACAATATTCAAATATTAGCAACACCTAGGCGTGTTACAAATGTTTTTTTTTTGTACAAAAAATCAATATGTCAAATTTTATTTATTTTAATTAAATAAATAAAATCATATTTGATGAAGTCTTAAATTAATATACTAGTATCATAAACCTAGTAAATATAGGTTTCTATGCAGTTTTCACCCCCATGTCATCATCTCATTGTTTCATTCAGGTAGCATTGAGAGTGTCACCCACCAGTCAAAATTAGACTACAAAAACACCTCGACCATTGCATATTTCCATGTAAATTACAAGATTAAAAGAGTGACAAAACGACCTAGTGAAACCATTCAAGTATGAGATGTAAGGTGCCTTCTAACAATTACCTGAGCATACAAAGTAACCAACATAAGTAGCAGAAATTAAGCAAGTACTTGTAGCGATAAACCAAGGCTTCTAAAATACAAGGAGAACTACAAGTTACAAGTTAATGAAGTGCAGTACTAATCTAGTATGTTATTTCACCCCTATTTTTCCTATTAAGATATGAGAAAATGTAGACATAACAAGATCACTTTATTCTTCCGTCTCGGTGCCTCCTGCTTTGAGATGCAAGTGTTTCTCTCGCTTTTGAAATCTGTCAATCACTTTATTCCTTGTCATTTCCTTCTCACCGTGAAAAATCCAAGAAATATAAGACTGTTCTATGCCATGCTGGTGTAAATGAAATTGGATTATTTTCAAGTCCCGGTTCCCCTTCCCATTTCGACATACTTTACATGTGCAAAGATATAGTTCATGTCCACCACCATTTTCCTTAACAAAATTGAGAAAGTCAAGGACTCTCTCACTATATATTGGACCTCTTCTATCTTCTTCCTTCATCCACTCTTTGCTATTTGGCAACGAAATTCAAAAAAAAAACAAATTAATAACAATAAACGCATTACAATAATAGAAACGAAATCTAATCTTTTCAGAGACATTGTTCATAAACTGATTTGAATTTTTTGTACGATGGCACATTAAGTAAACTCATTCTTCATTTTGCCTCTGTTTTAATTGGGGCAATCCCGCTTCTACTTTATTGAATTGCTTAGACCCCTTCGTATTCGGTAACAGCTTTTTTGGCTTGATCTTTGTGCTTTGTGAACCTCTATTCAATATATGGAATTTTTTGTGTTTGATCTGTGCCATTCAGAAATGGATTCAAGCCCATCACTTAGGGACATTCGTCCTGGTGCTTTGCCATTGAACCACCCTAGTGAAAAGTCTTCGGTTTTGTTATGTTGTTGTGAGACACACATGTGCATGACCTACCTAATAGATAACATTTCTTACTGATCCTTATGGTATAGGCCTGACGTTGTAGTAGTGCTTATAAACATATAATGTGCCATATAAACTCTTATAAAAGATGATATCACTTTATAAACATGTTCTATGTGCCCTAATGGTCACCAAATAATTTCTTGTGGCGCAAAAAGGAAAAAACCGTTTGTATCCAATGCAGTCTTTGGTTCATGGGTTTCGTATTGTTTTAGTGTCTTTATATAGTGTACGGATACCAAGAAATATAATGAAAGATATTAAGTATCATCTGAAATGTTCTCATAAAGTTAAACAAAGACTAGAATTAGTAGGGTGATATATCAATTGACATCAGATAACACCCTCTACCTTCAAGTTTCATAATTACATCTGAAATTGATGTTTGACAAAAATATGGCCACAATTATTCTAATCAAATCTTATAATAGTAAAAGATGAAGGTGATAGAAAGTATTTTGCATGATCATACTTAATAGTTAGATTGCGATCAACCATAAAGTTGGTGTCCTCAACCAGCAAGGTTATGTGTTTTGAATCCAGGATTCTGGACTTTGTCTTCGTGGTTAACACCTAGCCCACTTATCTAGTTTCCAAGCATAGAAAATTTGATCAACGGACTGATCGAAACTTCATAGTTACCAGAACATGTTATCTGTCAATTGATGCTTGTTTTCATTAGTTACCTTAGAGAAGACGCCTTAATTGACATTAACCAACTTCATATGTTATGAAGCTAAATAGCTTCTAATAACTCAAATCAATGTGCTAAGTCGTGCAAATCCATTGATATACTACTCTGGTGTTGAAAAAATATGTGAGAAAACAACTATGAAACAATTTCCCTCAAGGACTACATTGCAATAAACATGTTCATAGTAGATTCATACAACTTGATGAAGTTTCATGCTACCACATGGAGTATACTATCAGGATTCTTCCTCTAGCATGCAAAATACATGAAAAGAAAAGCCAGTGAACACTGAACACCACAATCAAATTACCTCTTGTTCCTGCGTTGCTCAATGAACTTAAAAAATTGACCTTCTACGCGCAAATTCCACTGTATTAGCTTCTGCAGCACTAATCAATGATCTCAAATCAAATTCGTCCCTAAAACACAAAGAAATTATGAATAGAGAGCAAGTTAAGGTTCGAAATCTAGTTGAAATTCATACATAAAAAAGGAGAAATTATAGAGGTGTGTACTTTCATTGCCTTCGATTGAGACTGAGTTCTAGATGAGATACCTTCCTTGCCGTCGATCGAGTTCTGAGAGTGAAATCAATCTAAACTGAAGAAGAGGTCTTAAAATTAGGCTTTTGCATCGAAGAGAGAAAAACTGAGATCGATGGAGCTTGAAATGAAGAACAAAAAGAGAATAGATTGAGTGAATCAAGAGTTTGGAATCGTATATGTCTCTTATCTGATGGAGTTTGCTAAGCTTCAATGATAAATGTGGAGAGAGAAGAAGAGAGAATCTGAGTAAGTGAAGAGTGAAGTGATCAAGTGTTTGAGCGAAAGAGAGCTCTCTGGTTTCGTTCGCGCTCTCTCACACACAAAAGGTTTTTGATTGTTTGTTTGGGTTTTGTTTTTTGCCCTCCTGTTCTCTTTCTTGATTTTTGGGGTTGTTTTTGTCAACTTTGGTTAGACCCGCCAAAACTAAACTAAACCGAAGCAAAGAAGAAGAAAAAAATATCAATTTGTTTTAGTACGTGTGATGGTCATGGTTACCAAATTTTCTTCTAATTTCGTAACGGGCTAATGGGTTGTAATCAAACAAAACACATCACACAGTTTAATAATAATAATAATAATGATAATGATAACAACAATAACAATAATAATAATGCTTTAATTATTATTTCTCATTTTACTAAATTAGTAATTTAATTAAATATTTTTATTTCTTAGTTATATTTATAAATTATATATATATTTATAAAATTAGTAATAGTAACTTAAGTAAATAATTAATAGAATTTTTTTGAGATTACAAGATTTGTAACACAATGAAGAATTATAAATTAAAAAATATTGATGTTACTAATTGTTCATTTTGGTTGTGACAAAGAATCTCCTAGCTAGTTAAATATTAAATACACAACTATCACTATACGACAACCATAATCACTGCCATCATCACCACCATCACTATCAACTAACGAGATAAAATAAGGGTCAACAAAGAATTTTTAAGCCAAATACTAAGTATAACCCAACTAAGTTTCCTACATTTAAATGTTCATTCACCAATTATAATCCCACATCACATAAAACTCAAGTTTGATGTTACTAATCCAAAACCCAAATTTCATATACAAACATAGTCCCATATAACCTAAAAGTCAATCATGTTGTGTGTTTTCTATTATAAAATTAGCATAGACACTTGACATTTTCTTTGGGTTCTTAGCCACTTAATCCACATTGGACTAGCAAAATGGACGGGTCTTTGCCATAATAGACGGATGAGCTTGTTGGATGTTGCCTAAATGATCCTTTATTTAAATGAAATCATAGTTCTTTTGGGGTGGAGCAGGGATCTCCAATCAGTTAGAAGCCTGTGGGTATAAACGGAGAGGGCCAGGGATCCGTGGTGGAGTGGAGCGGATTTCGAAAAATAAATGTTAAACGATGCAGATGTGGGGATGGTTTTTTCTTGGCGGGGAGGAGATAGATTTGGAAAAATCCACCCCAATTGGTTTGTTGCTATCCCTATGTCTGACTCACTGAGGACACAGTTGTTGTTTCAACTTTGAAGTGTTGGTTATAAGGTCCTACTTAAAAATGCATAAAATATACTTTTGTCATTCTGCCCATCTTTAATTTGTGGGTTCTGTTTTGGAAAAATCTTCGGGGACTGAAAAATATTCATGAACACCATTTGATTTTTAGCTTTCATGAAGGACCAATAAGATTTGTGACATCTTTCCTTCCTTGTGTTTGGCCTCAGAATATTGACTTCAAGGATCTAAAACCAGTTTTTCATTATCAAATAGACATTTTTTTATGCACTTCAAATCCAAGTTGCAGTGTTATCACTTGATCATGAGTAAAGTTATTAATTAATAGTGTCATGAAATTATTGGTTGTGTCTCTTCATTTGTTCTTCCTCTTAGTTACTCTTCAGAGTGTCAGCGGGAATGGTAGTGAGAGTAGTAGTTTTAGAACAAACCCATTAATGATTAGCAAGGAAAAGATAAAATCCTTGAGCTACTGGATTGTCTCTACGTGACTTTTGCCCACTACTCAGGTCATGTTACAACTTACAATGATGAATTTTCGAGGAGGTCACTCTTGGATTGAAAAGCCACCAAGAGGCCTCAATGTTTCAGTTTTCCACTGTACAACTAGTGTTGTATATCTTTTGGTACTTGAATTTATGACTGTCAGATAGTTGTTCTTTGCTACATTGGTCACTTTTTCAAGAAGCATATATATTATGGAATTTATCGCTACATTTTGAGTTTCCTAGCTAGCTATATGTATTACAAAGAGTTTAGTTTGGATTCCCATTCTCCTTCATTGCTTCAGAATAAAAAAAACATTTGATTAGGAATTGGATGCTCCTCTATTAGCTTAAATCCACATTCTTGAAATCAAGCTAACCATCAGACAACTTTTTCTGGCATGTCGAATGTACTCTATTCAGCTTTTTATGCACTGTACTTTCTTATTGTCATATTCAACATTCTAATCTGGTTTGGAGTAGCCAACATTTTGTTCCTTGATTTTCCTGTTGGTGTAGTGTTTTCCCTATTAAAAAATAATGATGTACACACAAATGGAGATAAGATAACTGCGAGGACATTAAGACTCTTTCTTCTCTACTGTAACATATATGTCTCTAACTAATAGTGTTTATAATACATGACACATTTGCTAATTAGGAACTACATCAATGAATGCTTTGCTGGTTAATTAAGTGAGTGTGAAGGGATTTGTGAGGCAAGATGATTTTCAGAGGTGTGAATTCTTACTAAGCTTGCTTGGTTGGGAACAATTGCTTTCTCATCATACATGGTTTGAAACCATTTTTTTGCTTTTTACTTCATGGCGAACACTCCCACTAATGAAAACAACAAGATGTGACAATGGTATGTAGTGTTATTAATCTAACTAAACAAAATCTAAAACTTTGATTAATTGCTTGTGATGCGTCCAAATTTGTTCTTCTCGAGATCTGGCCTACAAAACAGGGTTAAATTGTCAAAGACCACTTTGTTGGAAGCTTAAGGCATTCCGATGCTTATGTCAGTGAGTTACGTGCTTGGGGAGGGGGGGGGGGGAGAGAGATTCCCGCAATGACTTGTCTCCTTTGTAATGTATCATTCCTCTAGGGAGAGATTCGTTGGGCATGAAGTCTTGCAGTATTCTAAAAATCGACCTAGGCGGCAGCCTAGAAGGTGGAAAACCGCCCAGATTAATGGCTGGACAGGCATTCTGGGCAGTTTTGGGCAGTCTAGGCGGTCTGGGCGGCCTAGGCGGTTTGGGCGATTTTTATTTATTTATTTTATTTTTATTTTTTTAATAAAGTTGATTGTGTTCTTATTTTATTTTTCTTTTCTCTTTTTTAGAAATAAACTATTTAATTATTTTTTATTTAGTATATGTCTAAATATAGCAAAGGAAGATTACTTAATGGAATTCTCAAAGGATCTGCCGGTACCAATTTTACTAATGTAGATTTTATCAAACATGACTGAGGTTATTCATGCAATTTGAAGAGAAATAAAAGAGTAGGTTTGGATATTTGTCCACAAATTTAATTTTATATAAAGTATTCATCATGACCAACTTCAGTATTTGAGTTTTCATAAATTTTGTTCATGATTGTTAATTTTTCATGTTTTTAAATTTTGCATATGTATATTGGCATTAAATTGGATGTAATTGATAAGGTATTATGCTTAACTTTTGTAAAATTTTAAAGTTATAATACAAAACCTAAGACGGCCTAGGCGCCGCCTAGGCACCTGCTCGCCGCCCGCCCAGCACCTAGCGATTTTTAGAACACTGAAGTCTTGGCCTTAAACCTAGATCATGGTCCATTACTAATGCCTATTTGGGCTTTAGTGATTAGACCTGTTAATTGTCCCTAATGAGAGATGATTTGTGTCACGTGTTCAGCCATGATCAAATGGTTGTTTGATGTATCATCAGCTACCCCCCTAGTTAGTGGGCTCACTTGCGTGGCCACTAATTGTGTGGTGGTGGGTTATCGAGGTTCTTATTTCTCAGCGTACCAATTGAAGTATTTTGACCCGATTTTAGGGTTTTGTGCCACTATCATTACCTGAACAATCTCCCATTGTCTGTCTTTTCACTGTCTAATCCTATATAAAGGCATTAGAGAGTTGTGTTATCTTCTTTACACTTTCTTTCATTTGCAGAGCTTGTTTGTTCATTTTTCTCCTACTTTCTCAGTTAACAAACTTTTCACCATGAATTCCAAAAGATCTTTGAGTGTCGATCATTTGATCGCCTGTGTGTGTGTGTGTGTGGGGGGGGGGGGTGTTCTTTGATTCGATGCTGACAACCCATGCCACCTTGGATGATTCTATGCTTCCATGGGATCTAGGTATTTCAACCTTAGTGGTAAACCCATTCTCAGGTCATTCAGAACCCCTAGGAACTTGAACGACTTGCTACTGACTCAAAAGAGTAGTCGATGAAGGCTTGATTCTTTTCCCTTCCTTGGATGTCACTTGAATATGTATTCCAGTTGGTGGTTGTTGATGATAGTGGTCTTTACGGCCTTAGTGCACAAGAATGATTGTTGGTTGTTTATGAACTTGACTCTGGTGTCACTGTTGTTGAAGTTGGTTCTTCTGCGTGCGTTGCTGGTCATGGTGCTGATCTGATCACGAGGAAGATGAGGGCTCCGAGGCCCCCTAGTTCTTCCAAAATGAAAGTTGTGCATGGTTTGGTTGATGATGGTCGGCCTGCAAAGTGGAATAGGCTTGTTGGGTTGGGACCTCTGCTGGAATTGTCTCTGCCGCGAGGGAAGTTGTTCAGACTGCCCCTCGCCGTGGGGTTTTGGAGGGTGGAGTGAGTCTTGATCATCTTGTTTTCTAGAAATTAGAGAGTAAGGATTTTGGTTTTTTGAAGAAGAAGCATGAGGATGACTCCCATCTTATTGATTAGGAAGATGTAGAGATGCAGTAGGCTTTGGCGAAGAGTCAGGAGGAAGTTACCCGTCATCTTGCTCGACTTGTTGAATATGGTAAGGATATCCTCACATATGCTGGTGTGATGGACATCAACAAGGTGTCGGATGGGGATATTCGTGTATTTTTGAACAAGATGACACAACATGCGTTGAAGAAGTCTAAGGATTCAAACTTGGTCCTATCTTTGAACAACTTCAAGTATGATCCGTCTTTGACAAGGTTATTGTTGATATGGTCAGAGCTCAAAGTCTCATCCTCCTCTTGTTAACCCAAGTATGATGTTGTCTTACTCCCTTTATTTTCATCCAGTGTCGTCTATTGTTGTTCCTTCTACTGACAAGAAGGGGAAGGCCATCTACTGACAAGAAGGTGTGTCCATCAACTTCGATGTACCGCTTACTGCTGGGGAGGCCAAGGGTGGCTTTTCTATCATCCCTGACCCTTCTATGCTCTATCCTAAAGTCAACTGGAAGGAGCTCATTTTGAGGGCTATCCATATCAATACGGATGGTGGGTTTTCATGGCATTCGGAGATTGACATGCAGGAGAGAGTGCACACAATCATTATAAACTCATGGCATTAGTGGTTGATGAATAAAGCCCCTATGCATGTTCATGTTGTTGGAGATCACATTGACAAAGGTGTAAAACATATAATAGAGGTAAAAAGTTCAACTTTTTTGTTTCTTCATTTTTTGACTTTTTTTCTTTGTAATAAATAGGGAATTTCCCATCTCACCTATGTTGTGATGATGGGGTTGGAATATTAGGTTGCCAATGAACAGGTGTATGCCTCGGAGAAAGAAGTACACGCAGTAGCTGTAGCCAGCTTTTTGATGTTCTCTCTCAGGTAGATAAGTTGAAGGAGGAGGCTGTTTATCAAGAAAAGGTAGTTAATGCTTATCAAATTACGCTGAAAAAGGTGGATGGCGTCAGTTATAAGTTTGCTGCTGAAGTGGCTTCTGCGGAGAAGGAAATGGACATTCTATTTGAGAAAGTTGCGAAGTTGCAATTGTCGTTGTCTACCACGGATAGTGAGTTGACTGTCCCGATGTAAGCTTGTGATTAGGCAAGTGACTATGGCGGGTCCACAATTTGCTCTCCACGAAGCCGCTGAGAGGCAAGTGGAACAAATGAATGATCTGTGAAGGAGCTGCTGCCTGTGGAGAGAAGCCTTAAGAAGCAGGCATCTCAAAAGTTCTCTGGAATTGAAGATGAGCTTGCTCGGACCAAATAGGAAATGTCTGTACTTGCAGAGTAGTCGCAGGCTAATGTTGCTGAAGTGGAGTTCAGTAAGGTTGTTTATGGAAAGAATTGAACTCCTTGATTATATGGAAGCGGAGGAGGGTTGATATCTTAGCAAGTACCGTGTGGTAGCTGACCATGTTTTTGAAGATGTTTTAATTCATTCTGCGGACAGTGAAGATCCTGCTTCACTTCCTCAAATTTGACTATGTCGATTACGATAATGCATCCCTACCTCTGTGCTTCATAGGATACACTAGTCTAAATTGGTAGCTTAGACTCATAAAATTTTGAATGATATGTAAACGTGGACTTAGTGGTCTTGCCTGACAGAACACATGTTATTGTCGGACTTTGTATTTTAGACTTTAGAATAAAATATCTAGTCTGACTTGATTGGTCCTAACCAGTGAAGTATACTTTATTGTCCAACTTGATGATCGACCAAAGAAAGTTTTGAAGTAAATGTCTAATCTAACTTGGTGGTTTCAGACTAGTTGTATACACTCATTGTCCATTTGGTGATCGACAAGAAATTTTTTTAAGTAAATGTCTAGTATGATTTGGTTGTCCTGACTAGCTGAATACAACTTCGTTGTCCGACTTGGTGATCTAGCAAGAAGATTTTTAAAATTCCTAGTCTGAGCTTTTCTAGTCCTGACTAGCTGCATACACTTTGTTGTCTGACTTGGTGATTGGATCAAAAATATTTTTTAAGTACATGTTCTAATCTGACTTTGTTGTCCTGACTTGTTGAATACACTTCGTTGTCTGACTTGTTAATTGGATAAGAAGATTTTTGAATACCTAGTCCTGACTTTATGGTCCTGACTGCTGCATACACTTCATTGTCTAACTTGGTGGTCAAACTAGAATTTTTTTGAAGTAAATGTCTAGTTTGATTTGGTTGTCCTGACTTTGTTGGAATGAAAGACGAAACTTGTTGGAATGTGATAATTTATTGATAATACATTTTCAGGTGTTCTACATTCCATGGCCTTTTGAGTTGTTCCCCGTTTGTATTTTCTAACCAACATGTTCCTGGCCTATTGATTTTAACGACTTTGAATGGCTCTTCCTAATTATGGTTTAACTTCCTTGCACATGGTCTTTTGTATTCAGCTTGATCTTTCTGAGCACCCAGACACCAATTTTGAATGCACGGGGTTAACTTTTTTTTATTGCAATGGTTGGTCATTCTTTGTTGGTAGGCCTCCATTTTGATTGAAGTTTTGTCCCTTTTTTCTTTAAGAAGATCTAGTCTAAAGTGCAGTACTACGCCATTTTCTTCCAAACAGAACTATTCAGTTCTGAAAGTGGGCATGGTCAATCTCAACTGGTACCATTGCCTCAGACCCATAAGTTAGAGTGAATGGTGTTTCTTCTCCGGTTGGAGTCCCTTTTTTTTTCATCCTATAGGCCCAGAGAATGCCTGGTAGTTTAGATACCAATAATTGTTTTGTTGCTACAAGTTTTTTATTGATGGCTTCAAGGATTGTTCGGTTGGTGACTTTTGCTTGTGGTGACTAGCTGCAGAGAAGTGGTAATTGATGCTCAAGTTCTCACCTAACTTCTTGACCTTTGCATTTGAATTGGGTCCCATTGTCAGACAATTCTTGTAGGGATTCCGAATCTGCATATTATTGTTTTCCACAAGAAGTTCTCAATTTGAACTTCTCCTATTTTCGCCAGTGGTTTTATTTATACCCACTTGGTAAAGTAGTCGCTGCTACAAGAAGTAATTTTTCCTATTGGAGAGTGGTAACAATCTACAATATTCATTCCTCATTGTGCAAATGGCCACAAACTACTCATCGGGATCATGTTCTGACCTGGCATGTGTGTCTATGTAGCAAATCATTAACATTTATCACACAATTGGACAAGTTCGTTTGCATTTTGCATGTTGGCCAATAAATACCCTTATTGTTAGGTGATTGAGAGCCAGTGTTCTAGCTCCCGACGATTCCTGCGTATGCCGAATAAATTTCTTGAAGAACGTAGTTGGCGTCACTGGGGACAGGCATCTTAGCAGCGACCTATGGTAGATTTCCTATAAAGTCTATCACTTATCAACGTATACCATGCTGCTTTGTTCTGTAGCTTATGAGCCACAATCTTGTCTACTAGCAGAGTTCCATTCTGTAATGAACGCTAGAATTAGAGTCACCAAAATGTTTTCCTGATCTATTGCACATACTTCATGTGTGTTGTTCTTCAAGATTGAGTTTTCTTGGTACTATGATAAGGGGACTAATGACTTCTTTTGCGTGTGATGGTTCCTTCGCCAAGTTGTCTGCTCTGTGATTGTCTGCCCTGGCACAACGTTGAACGATGATTGCATTAAAGCTTTGATCAGGTAGCTTGCCTTTTTGATGGTATGCTTTCATTCGCGTGTCTTTTACTTGGAATTTGTCGTTCAATTGATTGACATCTAATTTGGAGTCAGTGAAAACACTGATGTCTTTTACTCCGAGATGTTTTAGCTAATCATAGTTTACCTATTGGTGCTTCATATTCAGTTTCATGTTTGGAAGCATTAAACTAAATTTGATAGCCTTTTCCAAAATCATCCCATCTAGGTGTATGAGAACAATTCCAGCTCCACTTCCCTTTTCATTACATGCTCGATCACAACATGCAGTATCCATCCTTGAGGGTGGGATTCAGAAATTCTTTGCTCCTTATCATTGTATGGCTGATAATTACTATCGCTTCGTGACTTCGGCAATGAAGTTTACCAGTGCTTGAGTTGTTCTGAGATCATAATTGATGTCAAACTGACCAAGTGTTATTGCCCATGTCACCATTCTGCCGAAAATCTCAGTGTTGTGGGCAATATATTGACCGCAGTGGATGTTCGGTCATTACGAGTGATGGAATGGGATTGGAAGTAGGGGCGTAGTTTTTCTGGAAGACACGACCACACACCAATGTTAATTTTTCCAAGGTGGGATAGTTAGCTTTTGCGTCCACAAATGTTTTGCCGACGTAGTAGACTGGCTTCTGTGTTCCCTTTTCTCCTGTATCTGGGCGGAGGCTGACTGCGTGTTCCGATACTGATAGATACAAGTATAGGCTCTCATTTGCTTTGTCTTTGAAAAAAATTAACTTATGTAAACTCCCCAGGTTTATTGACATTTATGTTTT
>QNQO01005684.1:0-39315 GCA_003290165.1 Berberis thunbergii
GTCCAACATTTTTTCCAAGATTGATTTAAGATCCGGATACCACCAAGTATTAGTCCACCCACATGATACCCACAAGACCGCCTTCAAAACTCACCATGGTCACTTTGAGTTTAGGGTCATGCCCTTTGGGTTGACCAATGCCCACCTACTTTTCAAGCCCTCATGAACCACATCTTCCAACCTTTCCTAAGAAAATTTATACTAGTATTCTTTGATGACATACTTGTGTATAGTACCTCCCTAGCGGACCATCTCAATCATCTTTCCACTACACTATCCATATTGAGACAACACTCCCTATATGCAAAACTTTCTAAGTGCTCCTTTGGCCAATCTCAGCTAGACTATCTAGGTCACATAATCACTGCTCATGGAGTTGCAGATGATCCTTCCAAAGTTTCAGCTATGTTGTCTTGGCTACCACCCCACAATCTCAAATCCCTTCGAGGTTTCCTTGGCCTAACTGGATATTATAGAAAATTTGTCCAATCTTATGGACATAATTGCAAAGCCTCTTGCTGACTTGTTGAAAAAGGATGCCTTCACTTGGAAGAGACAACCCAAATGGCTTTGATGCCTTAAAACAGGCTATGACTTCCACCCCTGTCTTGCAACTTCCTAACTTTGGCATTACCATTCTTTGTAGAAATTGATGCATGCTCCATTGGCCTTGGGGCTGTTCTATCACAAAATAACCATCCTATAGCTTTTTTTAGCAGAGCTTAGGTCTATCTACCTATGAGAAAGAGCTATTAGCTATTTCCTTGCTGTTCAAAAATGGAGACCTTATCTCCTTGGGTTCCATATTTTTTATACTCACTGACCATGAGAGCATTAAGCATTTCCTGGATCAAAAACTCACCACCACTTACAACAGAAATGGTTGACAAAATTACTGGGTTTTGATTACTCCATCATATACAGAAAGGGCTCAGACAATGTCAGTGGCTGATGCCCTTTCCAAGAGTTGGTAACCCTGACAGTGTGTGCTTGGACATTTCTCATGTTTCTCCACGATGGCTCAGAGATGTTATCCACAGTTACGACCAAGATCAAGCAGCTCAAGATATGATATCCAAGCTTCTACTCAACCCTGCTGCTGTCATTCACTTCTCTTTAAAAAATGGTCTGCTCCACTACAAAAACAGATTGTATATTGGAAATACAGGACAGCTGAGACAGGAAATTCTGAAGACATTACATGCTTCTTCAATTGGTGGACATTCAGGCATTAATGTTTCTCTTCAGAGAATGCACAAACACTTCTTCTGGCCTGGTATGAAGAAGGAATTAATCACTTTTATTGATGCTTGCGACATATGTCAACGTAACAAAACTGACCAAAGTGGCTATGGGGGATTACTTCAACCACTGCATGTTCCAACACAGGCCTGGCAAGACATCAGCATGGATTTTATAGAAGGTCTCCCACATTCTCAAGGTAACTCAGTTATATTAGTAGTGGTTGATCGATTGACAAAATATAGCCACTTCATGGCTCTAGCGCACCCCTATACTGCCCCTAAAGTGGCTAACATCTTTCTGAAAAATATCTACAAACTACATGGTTTACCACAAACCATTGTATTCGACAGAGATTTTGTACGTCTTCTTGAGTACCTTTTGGCAAGATTTGTTCAAAGCCCAGGGGACTGCTTTACACATTAGTATCGCCCACCATCCACAGTCAGATGGTCAGACTGAAAGGACTAATGCCTGCTTGGAAACCTTCCTGCGTGCATGACAGGTAATGCACCAACAAAATGGTCACAGTGGTTATAACTTGTTGAGCACTGGTTTAATACCAACTACCACTCTAGCTTGAAGACTTCCCCCGTCCATGCCCTTTATGGTTACTCTCCCCCACTACTAGCCCTACCTCCAATAGCATCCTCTACTCTTCATGATATTCAGCAGTATCTCACTGATAGAAAAGCTATGTTGGACATTTTGAAGGAAAGACTTCATAAGGCCCAGGCTAGAATGAAACAATATGCTGACTTGCATCGACAATAACGTAGTTTTGAAAATAGGTGACTGGGTGTACTTAAAACTCCAGCCTTATAGGCAGGTCTCGGTGTAACTACGAAAGAACTTGAAGTTGTCTTCAAAGTACTACGGCCCATTCAAAATCATCCAGAAGATTGGCAAGGTTGCTTATCATATTGAGCTCCCAGCACAATCCAAGATACACCCAGTGTTCCATGTTTCCCAGCTCAAGAAACAACTTGGTCAGACCCAGTCTACCTCACCAGTCCTTCCAGCTGTTGATTCTCAGGGACAATTTCTGGCCACACCTGCTAAAGTATTGGCTCGACGCTTGATTCCTCGTAACAATGTTGTGGTTACTCAGTGGCTGATCCAATGGTCAAACTCCTCTGAAACTGATGCTACTTGGGAAGATATGTCTGTCATCTCCTCCAAGTTCCCATTTTTTCATCCTTGAGGACAAGGCTGAGGTGATGGGGAGGGCATTGTCACATGCTCTGTATCAAAGTGAGAGAAATGAAAAAGTGGCGGGAAAGCTTTATTTGAAAATAAGGGTAGTTTAGGAATGAGTGATTCTACCTGGCGAGGAAACCAGCGAGCGAGGGAGGGACTGTTTCCTCGAAAATTAGAATTTCCCTTTAGGAATCACAAAGGAGTAGGAAGTTAAGGCACTGTTGTGAGACACGTGTTGTGGTCCAAGCAACAGAGATGCCATTTTCTGTTATACACCCTCTATATAAGATGAGGAAAGCATTGTAAGGAGGTATGAATTAGCTGAAGTAAATTGCAGGCTCTAATCATTTTTCTGGTTCAGAGATTATCTGGTCACTTCTAAATTTCTTTGCATTCCTTCTAATTTATCTGTTTTCAGTCCATTAGCTTGTCAATTGCTTGACAAAAGAATGGGCCTTGGGGTGATTCAAGGCATAGCAAGGTCTATGATGAGAAGGAAGAGGACGTCGTCACTCGACACTCTCATCTAAAAGAGCTCCTCGTGACTACAAGGGAAAGAACTGCAAACCAACAGGTTTCCACACTCGTAAAGGTACTCTATTCTTCAATTTAACACTCTTATACATTATAGGAACATATATTTTTCGGTTTTCTTTTATTGGAAATTGTTAAGAAACCCAAATATGTGACAAATAACTGAGTGATAAGGAGTAAGGGTTTGAAAGACAAGCTGATAAGTTATTCATATTTTTTTTTTAACCAATAGGTTAGCTTTATAAAATTTCAAAATTTGTTGAAATTGCTACTGTTTAGCAAATTCGAAATTAGGCTTTTCTCAATGCTTATGTTGGAGATTTATATTCTCAAGCCATTTCATATATTTGACACCAAACACAATTTTTTGTTTTTTTTTGGTGTTTGTTTATACTATTTGCATGCAGTCATAGTTTCTTTCCCGTTAGTAGTAGAATGACTTTAATTGAGTATGTTTTCTCAAATTGTGCCTAAACACAATGTGATGCTTTCACATGACTGATGCAAATATTGACTCATGGAATTTGGGTTTTAACAAGGTACTGTGAGATTATGACTACTACCATGCCAGTACAGTGTAGGGTCCAAATTCCTTGCTCTACAATGAGTTCATTTCATGTTGAACGCAACATTGTGTTTTAGACATTCTTGATTTTTGGGTAACAATAATTAATCTTTTGTATGGTGTATGATTGAAACTCCAAAGGAATTACAAAAATAAAAATAGTAAAAGATTAAAGAGAGTGGAAAACACATAGATCAAAAGAATGAAGCTGCATAGTATTATTATTCCTTCGCAGCTAATAAGAAAAAGCCTGCTGGGTGGGAGGAGCTGTTAGTTGGGCAGCTATTGAGCTGAAGGAAAAACAATGGTTGCAAATAAAACAACTATTAACTATCTAGAAAGAAGTAGAATAAGGTTTACAGATGGAGATTAAACAGCTGGTATTCAATAACTGTTTATAGCAGGAAGACTATGTTTAAGATATACAAAAGGGGAATTCTAAATGTCGAGGAAATGAGCGAGGAAACCAGCGAGGGGAGTGAGGTGGAGGGAGGGGAACCATTCCCTCCCCTTGAGATGCGTGCAAAAAAATTCAATGTGCGCATTCCAAGGGGAGGGAATGGTTCCCCTCCCTCCACCTCACTCCTCTGGCTGGTTTCCTCACTCATTTCCGCGCCATCTAGCTTTACTCAAAATACCTGTCTTGTATCTTGAGACACAAATATAGCAGGAAGAACTATGTACGTTGGTTATGAATTATGACAACCTATTACTACAAGTGTGTTTAGTGAAATGATTGAAAATGGCGCAAATAGTATACAACTGTTTATAAGAACCAGAATCTAGTATAAAATTTCACTGGAATCTGCAGCCATGGAAAAAATTTACTGTTTGCCTTTGGCTGTTTCACTGTGATTTTCCATATGGATGCAGGTGGATATGTAGTGGTGCAGGAAAAGTTGCCCAACTATGTTGTCCTTGATCTGACGGAGATTTCAAGGTATTTATTGGATCCTCTCTAAAACCATTGTTTTCATTTGCTTGAATCTTTAGTCACATCATTATAGTAAATAGGGTAGTACTGATGATTACTTTGGATGATGCCACTGTTCCATGATCACGTTGTATACTTGTTTAACCTTTCACTTTATTTGTTTATTTGACTTTTCCCTGGTAATAAAACCTAATAATTTAGTTGTTTGTCTGCCTAAGTAGTTATGTTCTACATCTCTATGACACAGGATGAGCTTTGCTTTCTATTGATTCCTTATATGATTTGTTGAATGAGGAATTAATCAGATTGGTTGAGATCTCATAAAAATTTTTCAATAAATTGGCCCGTCTTCATATAATAAAAATTCATGAAAAATTAAGGAAGCGAGGAGCAAACTGTAATGCCTCTTTTGGATTTTAGCATCCAAACCCTAGGCCAAAATCATGGAAGTCAATTTAACTTGAAGTGAGACAAAGGGAATTCTTAGTTATAGAAAACTCCTTGACGAGGTTATCCTCGCTCTCCAAAACCTAACTATGTCTGAGTGTTTCCCCTTCTAACTAGACTGAAATGAACTCCTAAGTATAGACTAATTGGCTACTATATCTAATAATTATATGTATTTAGTTGAGCACCTTAGAGAAAGGGAGGGGGAAAGGAAGAAGAGGAGAGGAGGCACCTCGCAAATGGCCATTCTCGGGTTTTCTGAAAAGGTGCTTGAATATATGGAACGTTGAGGTATTTGGTCAACTCGATTCTTTGATATATGATAAGAAAATGGATTGGGCAGTATGATATGCCTTCCATTGATAGGCCTCCCATTCATAAAACCTATCAAAGACGTCGACATCAGCAGCATGAGGGGTCTTCAAGGAACAACATTGCATACCAAAAACAGAATCAGGAGGAGTCCCCAGTAATAAGCAACCAATAATCAGCAATGCATGCCAGACAGGTTTAGTGATCAGCTATGCATGAGTAATCAGCAACCAGTAATCAGCAATGCATGCCAGACAGGTTTAGTAATCAGCAATGCATGCCAGACAGGTTTAGTAATCAGCAATGCATGCCAGACAGGTTTACAAAGGAATAACAAAGTGTTCTGTTAGCAATACAAGGATGCAAGATTCTGTTAGCAATGGACTGTGAGTGCGGTTAACTTTCTGTTAATTAACAATTGTAATCTGTTACTTAGCAAGTGAAGGGTTAGTTTGCAAGTGGGCAGGTTGTTACAGTTAGAATGCCAGTTGTTATTCAATGTATTGCAAGTATTGCAAGTATTGCAAGTAGTGCTATATAAATGAGAGATCAGTAGGAAGGAAATTTTATTCATTCATTCTGTAAACTTTGTACAAAGAGCTTATGCTCTGAGGAGAGTCTGGGCCTCTCGAATAGCCTACTATCCACTTCTATACAATATCAGTTCTTGTTTCCTATCTTTGTTCTTCATTCTTCATCTTTGTAGAGTCTTGTTTGCTGAAACTGCAAAGTCTTGCTAGTCTATACTTGATTCGATCTGCGGCTTGAGTCATTGAACTGTTCCAATTCTGCAAGAAGGTTACAAGACAGGTTAGAGCTTATCACAATATCTTGTTTCTATTGAAGAACAATAAGATGTATTATCTGAAGAATGGAGTAAGAGTCTGATTGGGGAAGTCTGACCTCTCATACTTTCTTAGAAAGGAGTTCATGTGTTGGAAAAGTTGGGGTCTAACTGGATTTTTAAGGCACCCTACCAAGGATGCACGAACACGTGTGTCGTGTTGGACACAGATACAACACGCTGACTCGGCAATTTTGGAAAAACTAAGATTCGGTGACCCGGTGACATGTCATACCTTTTTTCAATAAAATCAAATGAAAATAAACAACAATTCAATAAAGATTGATTTTAAATAGAAAAAAACAAACAATGCATCCATCTTTCTACTGCAAGTAGTTAAAATAAATAGAAAAGAACATGAAGAAAGATAGTAAAAAAAAAAAAAGGTATAAAAGTGGAGAACAAAATAACGTTTTGTCAAAAGAAAATTAACATAAAGTAGAGGAGAGGAGAATCGAAGTAGAAAATAATAAACAAAGATTAAGAAAAAGCATAGACTACTTCTATACTTTAGTGGCCTTTCATTGCCCTTTTTATCTTGACTTCTAAATCGTAATTGAAAGTTTCTCATTCTGATGGACAAACAACCTTCAAATTAGGTGATTATATGAGTCCAATGAAAAATAAAAAATAAAATAAATTTGGTTGTTTAGTCTTGACTGTGTCCTGATCGAGTTTTGGGTGTGTCAGAGGCGTGTTCGACACGTTGACCATGTGTCAGACCCCGCTGACACATTGACCAAGTGTCTAATACGTGTGTCGAAGGCATGTCGAGCGAGTGTCGGTATTGAATACATATCGGACACGGGTGCGGCAAGTTGGGTGTAGTTTGTGTGATTTGGTGTCGAAGGATTCAGAATTGTAATTGGTTAGCATGTTGTGGATGCAACAGATAGTTAGGGTTGTACTAGGTGATTCCAAGATCTATGGATAGTATGTTAAGGGTGCGGGTGCGGAAGACTAGTCATCTCACGACAATATGAAAAATTGTATGGAAATTAGTTCCTTTTGCTTTGTGTTGGATTGTACAGAAGGAACACAACAATAGAATCTTCAACAACAAAGTTGCAGATGTTGATGAGGTGACAATGTGGATCTTAATCACGGTGTGGAGTTGGGTATCACATAACCTTGAGTTTAGAGGTTTTTTTTTAATATTCTTTTTATGCTAATTGGAGAACTATGGTTTTGGGGCCTTAACACTCTCAAGGCGCCCTGTTGTATCCCTAAGCATTTTTTAGTAATAAACATTTACCTTTACAAAAAAAAGGTGAGAATGAACTCGGGTAGGAATGGCAATTATTGTTCCAAATTCTTTTACAAAATATCCAACGATGAAAGAATTGTTAATTCCATTAATTGTCTTGTTGACGTGTCTCTTCGGCTAGAAGAGAAAATCATTGCCTCAAACTTAATGGAGCATCATCAATCTCTGTTCACATGGAGAGAACCATGCCCCCCACGCCCATCCCCCCTGGAATGGTGACTTAATTCCGCAGACATCAAAGCTAATTCTGAAAAATGAGCGGAGCTACCAACATCAATGAATATCACCTCATAAGCTAATTCTGTATTGCATTACACTACTACTAATCTTTCTATTGCATTACACTACTGCCAAAGTTGTTCGCTCTCAACACTTCACTCTCCCCAAGTAGAACACTTCTCGCTTGCCTCGCATTTTCAGGTCTCTCGTTGAGTCGAGTAGCTGCGTGGAATCGCTAATGCCACTTCACACTGCTGCTTGTTATGCATTGTTGACTTCTATGCTTTCCATCTCTCACCACAATTGGCTTCCACAAAGCCAAGAGAAGACTATATGAAGAACTAAGCATCGATGGAATCACTGGGATTATTTTTATTGTTTTATTTAATAACCTTTGAAAATATTAATGAAAAGTTTCTTCATTGAGAAGGTTGTCCGATGGAAAAACGTGCAAAAAGAACCCTGATGTAGGTTGGCAATGTTGAAGAGACCTAATGTAATGACATTGGAATTTGTGTGGATTTTTTTGAAGGGCTATTGATTCTTTTCTATACAAAAAAAGGTAAGTGGTGCTTTAGCTTGTGCTTGTGAGATTAATTGAAATATGTCTAATATAATCCAACCTTCTCTCTTTTTGTCCTCTTTTTAACCGTTTCCAGCTCCTCTCGCCTTGTGTAATGTTTTTTCTCATTACGGGTGGTATGGCATCCTTGTTGAGGAATCTTTGATGGTGATAAAGTAATTAATATCATACCTATAGTGAGCAGCAAAGTAGAGAGATATGTGGTGAGTTCTTGGGTTTGATGGTAGCAAGATGAGAGATCAGGGAAGAATAATATTATATCTGTAGATGCATTGGGAAAGGAAAAAATATGGAGAAGATGGGTGGATTTTAACTTTTATCCCTATATTTCAAACTTTAGATTACCTTGAGATATGCATTGGGATTTTTTTGGGGATATGTGGACATTTCACATGCTTTAAGTTCGGGTGTTTTGGTCCTTAAACAAAATATAACCAGTCAACTACGTTGACCTACCAGTTATGTTAGAAAAACCCAATTAAATTTTAAAACGAGGACCAAACTCTATTAGGCATAATCAAATGAGTTTCAAATTCAAAAAACGCAATTTTAAATAATTTATTTAGGTTGTTGTTTATGTTAATACGAGTTGTAAAAAAATAAAAATTAATAAAAAGTAAAGTTTGACCATGTCGCCGAGCCCTAATTTTTTGGAAATTGCCGAGTCGCCGCGTCGTGTCCGTGCATCCTTGGCTATTGGGGGGGGGGGGGGCTTACGAATCGATGTTGAGGAAAAGGAAAATAATAAGCCCTTTTATGACACTTGATGCGTGAGTCGAGGCACTGAAAAAAAAATTCACACCATAACATAGGAGTCGAGGCATAAAGTTTTCCTTTTCTGTGAGAAAATGTGCAATCAAACACACCCTAATTGGAATAGAGAAGGAAACAATGGAGAGTGTGGTGTGAATCCATTTGGCTTCAAAACCAAATTTGCACATCATGTCCAATAGGCGACAAATAATCAAAAGCTATTTACTTTGAGCATCATGCCTGGCTTGCTTTGTTTAATTCTGGGTCTAGGATTCCATACCAATTAAGATCCCATCAACCAGTTGTCTACTATCCACCATCCACCCCCGCTGATTGAAACCGAGAGATAACCAGAGGAAGAGCGTCATTATTAAGTCTCGAGGAGAGGACCATAGATATACACTTGTAGATAGAGGGAATCAAACTAATCGACCTGAATTCTCTTTTCTTTGGGATGAGAGAAATCAACATAGTGTTCAATTGCCACCTAGGGAAACCACTATAATTAAAGTCATCAATCACACCCATGATGTCTGGTTTAATAGCATCCCAAGACTTAACAAAAATCCCCCTCGTACCCCCCTCCCCCCAATATTTAGATGTGGTCAATGAAAACATGGTGGTAAAATAAATAAATAAAAAAAACCAGCTTTCAATTGACCATTGGGGTCAGTGGGACCTTTAAGAAAAGATTTGCAGTTCTGCACCATGTAAAATGTTAAAAATGTGAACTTTTTTCTTGTGCTCGGGTCCCTTAAACTGTTTTTGACGAACTCTAATATGATTAAAATCCCATCAGATCTAGGGTGGAAAAAAAGTGGAAAGAAAGGATGGGTGAGAGAGGAACAAACAACCTGTGAGAGAGGGATGAGATGGAAGAGTGAAAGAGGCATGACATGGAAGAGTGAAATAGGGATGAGTTCTCTCTCTTACATGTACATGGAGAAGGAGATGAAGATAGATCCATGGCAATGGGTTGTTGTTCTTGACATTGGAAATAGCTTTCGGCAAGGATGCACAAACTCTTCATAAAACTCCCGTTTCGAGTCGAATACGTGTTAAACATACTCGCGTCCGACACTTATTCGACATGCGGTCAATGTTCAGAACATGTTGACTAAAACTGACACGACCCCGACACGGTCTAAACACGGCTAGTGTTTTTTTTTTCTCTTGGTTTTTTATCCTATTTTCTATGTTGGTTTTTGGAAGTAGTTCTTGAAGAAATCGCAGTTCTTCTTCACTCAATTGCAATCACCAATTCTTCAGTTCTTTCAGCCTGGGAGGGAACTTGTTTCAATTGGAACACCTCTTCACGCCGTTTTCGGTTTGAAAGTTCTCGACTGGCAATTTTCATATGGCGGTACATCAGGCGTCGTCAAGGTCGTTTCTTCGCTCGCTTTAAATTAGATACAATACACAAAAAAAGGAATTTTTCTATATAATTTCTCTAATTTTGATGACTATTTTGCTCTTAGATACACAATTACACACTATTTTGAAACAATCTATAAATTAGATAGACCCTCCAATAAATTTGACTGTTTGTGCATTTCTGTAAAATTTTATATCTCTCTTGTTAAGCTCTTCTCTTCCAACTTCAAAAGTAAAAATTTTAAAGGGATTTTTTGAGTTTTGACCCTCTTTATTTATACCTAATAGAGTTTGGCCCTCGTTTTAAATTTTAATTTGGTGTAACACTCATTTTCTAACAGAACTATTAGGTCAACATAATTGGCTGGTCATATTTTCTTTATGGACCAAAATACTCGAACTTAAGGCATGTGCCTTGCATGTGCAATGTTCACAAATCCAACAAAATCGCAATGCATATCTCAAGATAATCTAATAGATTAAAGTTAAAATTCACCCGGCATTGACAAGATGTGCTTCAAAGCATAACCCAGCGTTGGATGATTAACATCTCGTGCAAAAAGGAAGTGAGAATGACTGAACAAGTTGAAGACAACAAATCACAACACATCTGAAGAAAGATTAGTAGTAGTGTAATGCAATACAGTACCACAACTAAAAAATTGGACCATATCTTTTTTATGGTACGGATCAATACGGTATGACAATCAATGTGTCTGTCTCTGAATTGCACTTCAATATCGAAATCGAAATCTAAAGGCACCATCCATGGAATTTGGCTGGTCCGTCCTCCCATCTTCCACCACCGTCTTCCACAACGCAGCTTTGACAGTCGCCACCACTAAAGCCAAAGTTGTTCGCTCTCAACCCTTCACTCTCCCCAAGCAGAACACTTCTCACTCGCCTCGCATTTTCAGGTCTCTCGTTGAGTCGAGTAGCTGCGTGGAATCGCTGATGCCACTTCACACTGCTGCTTGTTATGCATTGTTGACTTCTATGCTTTCCATCTCTCACCACAATTGGCTTCCACAAAGCCAAGAGAAGACTATATGAAGAACTAAGCATCGATGGAATCACTGGGATTATTTTTATTGTTTTATTTAATAACCTTTGAAAATATTAATGAAAAGTTTCTTCATTGAGAAGGTTGTCCGATGGAAAAACGTGCAAAAAGAACCCTGATGTAGGTTGGCAATGTTGAAGAGACCTAATGTAATGACATTGGAATTTGTGTGGATTTTTTTGAAGGGCTATTGATTCTTTCTGTACAAAAAAAAGGTAAGTGGTGCTTGAGCTTGTGCTTGTGAGATTAATTGAAATCTGTCTAATATAATCCAACATTCTCTCTTTTTGTCCTCTTTTTAACCGTTTCCAGCTCCTCTCGCCTTGTGTAATGGTTTTCTCATTACGGGTGGTATGACCTCCTTGTTGAGGAATTTGAGATGGTGATAAAGTAATTAATATCATACCTATAGTGAGCAGCAAAGCAAACAGAGAGACATGTGGTGAGTTCTTGAGTTTGATGGTAGCAAGATGAGAGATCGGGGAAGAATAATATTATATCTGTAGATGCATTGGGAAAGGAAAAATGATGGAGAAGATGGGTGGATTTTAACTTTTATCCCTATATTTCAAACTTTAGATAACCTTGAGATATGCATTGTGATTTTTTGTGGATATGTGGACATCTCACATGCCTTAAGTTCAGGTGTTTTGGTCCTTAAAGAAAATATAACCAATCAACTACGTTGACCTACCAGTTATGTTAGAAAAACCCAATTAAAAGTTAAAACGAGGACCAAACTCGATTAGGCATAATAAAAAAAACCCAATTTAAAATAATTTTAAGCTTTAGGTTGTTGTTTTTGTTCATACGAGTTGTAAAAATATAAAAATTAATAAAAAGTAAAGTTTGACCATGTCGCCGAGCCCTAATTTTTTGGAAATTGCCGAGTCGCCGCGTCGTGTCCATGCATCCTTGGCTTGGGGGGGGGCTTAGGAATCGATGTTGAGGAAAAGGAAAATAATAATCCCTTTTATGACACTTGATGCGTGAGTCGAGGCACAGAAAAAAAAATTCACACCATAACATAGGAGTCGAGGCATAAAGTTTTCCTTTTCTGTGAGAAAATGTGCAATCAAACACACCCTAATTGGAATAGAGAAGGAAACATTGGAAAGTGTGGTGTGAATCCATTTGGCTTCAAACCAAATTTGCACATCATGTCCAATAGGCGACAAAGAATCTAAAGCTATTTACTTTGAGCATCAGGCCTGGCTTGCTTTGTTTAATTCTGGGTCTAGGATTCCATACCAATTAAGATCCCATCAACCAGTTGTCTACTATCCACCATCCACCCCCGCTGATTGAAACCAAGAGATAACCAGAGGAAGAGCGTCATTATTAAGTCTCGAGGAGAGGACCATAGATATACACTTGTAGATAGAGGGAATCAAACCAATCGACCTGAATTGTCTTTTCTTTGGGATGAGAGAAATCAGCATAGTGTTCAATTGCCACCCAGGGAAACCACTATAATTAAAGTCATCAATCAAACCCATGATGTCTGGTTTAATAGCATTCCAAGACTTAACAAAAATCCCCCTCGTACCCCCTCCCCCCAATATTTAGATGTGGTCAATGAAAACATTGTGTAAAAAAAAAAACTAGCTTTCAATTGACCATGGGGGTCAGTGGGACCTTTAAGAAAAGATTTGCAGTTCTGCACCTTGTAAAACGTTAAAAATGTGAACTTTTTTCTTGTGCTCGGGTCCCTTAAACTGTTTTCGACGAACTCTAATATGATCAAAACCCCATCAGATCTAGGGTGGTAAAAAAGTGGAAAGAAAGGATGGGTGAGAGAGGAACAAACAACCTGTGAGAGAGGGATGAGATGGAAGAGTGAAAGAGGCATGACATGGAAGAGTGAAATAGGGATGAGTTCTCTCTCTTACATGTACGTGGAGAAGGAGATGAAGATAGATCCATGGCAATGGGTTGTTGTTCTTGACATTGGAAATAACTTTCGGCAAGGATGCACAAACTCTTCATAAAACTCCCGTTTCGAGAGTTGAATACGTGTTAAACATACTCGCGTCCGACGCGTATTCGACATGCGGTCAATGTTCAGAACACGTTGACTAGAACTGACACGACCCCGACACGGTCCAGACAAGGCTGGTTTTTTTCTATTTTCTATGTTTGTTTTTGGAAGTAGTTCTTGAAGAAACACCAGTTCTGCTTCACTCAATTGCAATCACCAATTCTTCAGTTCTTTCAGCCTGGGAGGGAAGTTGTTTCAATTGGAACACCTCCTCATGCCGTTTTCGGTTTGAGAGTTCTTGACTGGCAATTCATTTGGCGGTACATCAGGCGTCGTCAAGGTCGTTTCTTTGCTCGCTTTAAATTAGATACAATACACAAAAAAGGTATTTTGCTATATAATTTTTCTAATTTTGATGACTATTTTGCTCTTAGATACACAATTACACACTATTTTGAAACAATCTATAAATTAGATAGACTCTCCAATAAATTTGACTATTTGTGCAATTCTGTAAAATTATATATCTCTCTTGTTAAGCTCTCCTCTTCCAACTTCAAAAGTAAAAATTTTAAAGGGATTTTTTGAGTTTTGACCCTCTTTATTTATACCTAATAGAGTTTGGCCCTCGTTTTAAATTTTAATTTGGTGTAACACTCATTTTCTAACAGAACTATTAGGTCAACATAATTGACTGGTCATATTTTCTTTTTGGACCAAAATACTCGAACTTAAGGCATGTGCCTTGCAAGTGCAATGTTCACAAATCCAACAAAATCGCAATGCATATCTCAAGATAATCTAATAGATTAAAGTTAAAATTCACCCAGTATTGACAAGATGTGCTTCAAAGCATAACCCAGCGTTGGATGATTAACATCTTGTGCAAAAAGGAAGAGAGAATGACTGAACAAGTTGAAGACAACAAATCACAACACATCTGAAGAAAGATTAGTAGTAGTGTAATGCAATACAATACCACAACTAAAAAAGTTGGACCATATCTTTTTTATGGTACGGATTAATACGGTATCACAATCAATGTGTATGTCTTTGAATTGCACTGCAATATCGAAATCGAAATCTAAAGCCACCATCCATGGCATTTGGCTGGTCCGTCCTCTCTTCTTCCACCACCGTCTTCCACAACACAGCTTTGACAGTCGCCACCACTAAAGCCAAAGTTGTTCGCTCTCAACCCTTCACTCTCCCCAAGCAGAACACTTCTCACTCGCCTCGCATTTTTAGGTCTCTCGTTGAGTCGAGTTGCTGCGTGGAATCGCTGATGCCACTTCACACTGCTGCTTGTTATGCATTGTTGACTTCTATGTTTTCCATCTCTCGCCACAGTTGGCTTCCACAAAGCCAAGAGAAGACTATATGAAGAGCTAAGCATCGATGGAATCACTGGGATTATTTTTATTGTTTTATTTAATAAGCTTTGAAAGTATTAATGAAAAGTTTCTTCATTGAGAAGGTTGTCCGATGTAAAAACGTGCAACAAGAACCTTGATGTATGCTGGCAATGTTGAAGAGACCTAATGTAATGACATTTGAATTTGTGTGCAATTTTTTGAAGGGCTATTGATTCTTTCTGTACAAAAAAAAGGTAAGTGGTGCTTGAGCTTGTGCTTGTGAGATTAATTGAAATCTGTCTAATATAATCCAACCTTCTCTCTTTTTGTCCTCTTTTTAACCATTTCCAGCTCCTCTCGCCTTGTGTAATGTTTTTGTCATTACGGGTGGTATGACCTCCTTGTTGAGGAATCTGAGATGGTGATAAAGTAATTAATATCATACCTATAGTGAGCAGCAAAGCAGAGAGATATGTGGTGAGTTCTTGAGTTTGATGGTAGCAAGATGAGAGATCAGGGAAGAATAATATTACATCTGTAGATGCATTGGGAAACGAAAAATGATGGAGAAGATGGGTGGATTTTAACTTTTATCCCTATATTTCAAACATTAGATAACCTTGAGATATGCATTGTGATTTTTTGTGGATATGTGGACATTGCACATGCCTTAAGTTCGGGTGTTTTGGTCCTTAAAGAAAATATAACCAATCAACTACGTTGACCTACCAGTTATGTTAGAAAAACCCAATTAAAATTTAAAACGAGGACCAAACTCGATTAGGCATAATCAAATGAGGGTCAAAATCAAAAAAACCCAATTTAAAATAATTTTAAGCTTTAGGTTGTTGGTTTTGTTCATACGAGTTGTAAAAATATAAAAGTTAATAAAAAGTAAAGTTTGACCATGTCGCCGAGCCCTAATTTTTTGGAAATTGCCTAGTCCGCGTCGTCTCCGTGCATCCTTGGCTATTGGTGGGGGGGCTGCTTAGGAATCGATGTTGAGGAAAAGGAAAATAATAAGCCCTTTTATGACACTTGTTGCGTGAGTCGAGGCACTGAGAAAAAAAAATTTCACACCATAACATAGGAGTCGAGGCATAAAGTTTTCCTTTTCTGTGAGAAAATGTGCAATCAAACACACCTAATTGGAATAGAGAAGGAACCAGTGGAGAGTGTGGTGTGAATCCATTTGGCTTCAAAACCAAATTTGCACATCATGTCCAATAGGCGACAAATAATCAAAAGCTATTTACTTTGAACATCAGGCCTGGCTTGCTTTGTTTAATTCTGGGTCTAGGATTCCATACCAATTAAGATCCCATCAACCAGTTGTCTACTATCCACCATCCACCCCCGCTGATTGAAACCGAGAGATAACCAGAAGAAGAGCATCATTAAGTCTCGAGGAGATGACCATAGATATACACTTGTAGATAGAGGGAATCAAACTAATCGACCTGAATTCTCTTTTCTTTGGGATGAGAGAAATCAACATAGTGTTCAATTGCCACCCAGGGAAACCACTATAATTAAAGTCATCAATCACACCCATGATGTCTGGTTTAATAGCATCCCAAGACTTAACAAAAATCCCCCTCGTACCCCCCTCCCCCCAATATTTAGATGTGGTCAATGAAAACATTGTGTAAAAAAAAAAACCAGCTTTCAATTGACCATGGGGGTCAGTGGGACCTTCAAGAAAAGATTTGCAGTTTTGCACCATGTAAAACGTTAAAAATGTGAACTTTTTTCTTGTGCTCGGGTCCCTAAAACTGTTTTCGACGAACTCTAATATGATTAAAACCCCAACAGATCTAGGGTGGGAAAAAAAATGGAAGGAAAGGATTGGTGAGAGAGGAACAAACAACCTGTGAAAAAGGGATGAGATGGAAGAGTGAAATAGGCATGACATGGAAAAGTGAAATAGGGATGAGTTCTCTCTTTTACATGTACGTGGAGAAGGAGATGAAGATAGATCCATGGCAATGGGTTGTTGTTCTTGACGTTGGAAATAGCTTTCGGCAAGGATGCACAAACTCTTCATAAAACTCCCGTTTCGAGAGTCGAATACGTGTTAAACATACTCGCGTCCGACACGTATTCGACATGCGGTCAATGTTCAGAACACGTTGACTAGAACTGACACGACCCTGACACGGTCCAAACACGGCTAGTGTTTTTTTTCTCTTGGTTTTTTTTCCTATTTTCTATGTTGGTTTTTGGAAGTAGTTCTTGAAGAAACCGCAGTTCTTCTTCACTCAATTGCAATCACCAATTCTTCAGTTCTTTCAGCCTTGGAGGGAAGTTGTTTCAATTGGAACACCTCTTCACGCCGTTTTCGGTTTGAAAGTTCTCGACTGGCAATTTTCATTTGGCGGTACATCAGGCGTCGTCAAGGTCGTTTCTTCGCTCGCTTTAAATTAGATACAATACACAAAAAAAAAGGAATTTTTCTATATAATTTCTCTAATTTTGATTACTATTTTTCTCTTAGATACACAATTACACACTATTTTGAAACAATCTATAAATTAGATAGACTCTCCAATAAATTTGACTATTTGTGCATTTCTATAAAATTTTCTATTTCTCTTGTTAAGCTCTCCTCTTCCAATTTCAAAAGTAAAAATTTTAAAGGGGTTTTTTGAGTTTTGACCCTCTTTATTTATACCTAATAGAGTTTGGCCTTCGTTTTAAATTTTAATTTGGTCTAACACTCATTTTCTAACAGAACTATTAGGTCAACATAATTGACTGGTCATATTTTCTTTATGGACCAAAATACTCGAACTTAAGGCATGTGCCTTGCATGTGCAATGTTCACAAATCCAAAAAAATCGCAATGCATATCTCAAGATAATCTAATAGATTAAAGTTAAGATCCACCCAACATTGACAGGATGTGCTTCAAAGCATAACCCAGCTTTGGATGATTAACATCTCGTGCAAAAAGGAAGAGAGACTGACTGAACAAGTTGAAGACAACAAATCACAACACATCTGAAGAAAGATTAGTAGTAGTGTAATGCAATACAGTACCACAACTAAAAAAATTGGACCATATCTTTTTTATGGTACGGATCAATACGGTATCACAATCATTGTGTCTGTCTTTGAATTGCACTGCAATATCGAAATCTAAATCTAAAGCCACCATCCATGGCATTTGGCAGGTCCGTCCTCCGCTCTTCAACCCAAACAATCTTACAAATGAACTTGAATGCGGTGTGGTAGTCTACGCAGACCTGGTGGTTCTTCTTAACCCTAATGGGTGCCCCTGCTGGTGTAAGAATGAGTCCAAACGCCACTGCAAGCCTCTCATTGTGCTGGTAGAGAAGGATCTGCTTTTGTTTTATGTCCACATCATGAAGAACAGTTTCCACCATTGGGACATAACTAGCTTTACTCATTAGTTCTCCCAACTCATCAAGCTTAGCATATATCTCCTCAGCCCTAGAGTGGTTTTTATCCCCAACCACAAAGGTATGTACTTGGTCTTTAACCTCAATCCAACTCATTCCTGGTTCCTTCTTAACTTTGTTGTCCTTCATCAGCCTTCTTATGTCAGAAACGTTTCCCCACATGCCTATGTCTGCATACATATTGGCTAGAAGAACATGTGTTCCTGATTTCTCGGGCTCAAGAATAAAGAGCTTCTCGGCTGCAAGTTTTCCAAGCTCAATATTCTTATGTATTCTAGATGCACCTAGAAGGGACCCCCACACGGAAGCATTGGCTTCAAATGGCATATTATTAATGAGCTCCATTGCCTTATCTAGACTCCCGGCACGTCCAAGGAGATCGATCATGCAAGAGTAATGTTCTTGTATTTGTCTGATGCCAAATACTTCTTCCATTGTTTCAAAATACTGTTTGGCTTCAGTTACCATACCTGCATGATTACATGCACAAAGAACACTAACTAAAGTCCACGCCTTCTTTGAGCATTTGATTGAACAAATGTAATGCCTCTTTCCCATGTCCGTGTTGTGCATATCCTCCAATCATTGCAGACCATGACACAAGTCCCCTTTCCGGTATCTCAGAGAAGGCCCGATCTGCATCCTCTATGCTCCCACACTTGGCATACATGTTAACAAGCGCATTTCCTGCATGTAAGTCATAGACCAACCCTGATTTCAACCCATGAACATGGACTTGTTTCCCCTGTTCATATGCAGATAGATTGGTACATGCATTGAGGAGACTACTACAAACAAACCGATCCGGCTTGAGCTCCGTATCCAGCATCTCCAAAAATAGCTTCAGAGCCTCTTCTCCCTGCCCACATTGAGAATAAGTAGTGATCATAGATGTGAAAGACACCACATCTTTATAGGGGCATTTGCTGAAAATTCTAGCCGCTTCCTCTACATAGCTACATTTCCCATACGAATCAATAAGGCCATTTACAATAAAACTATCAAGCTCAAATCCTGTTTTCACAACTAAGGCATGTACTTGTTTAGTCATATCATTGAATTGCAGAGCAGTAATAGATTTAAGGATTGTCGATAGAGTGGTCCGGTTGAAGTTAGGCCCTTCCATCTGCATCTCAGTAAAGAGAACTAAAGCTTCTTTGTCATCCCCATTCTGAGTATATCCTCCGATCATGGCGTTCCATGCAATTAAATCTGGGTTTAGTATTGAATAAAAAACAAATCTAGCATCCTCCATATGATCACACTTGGCATACATATCAATAAGCCCCACCTTCACAAACAAGTCAGAGTCAGTGTCCATTTTGATCAAACTAGAGTGTATCTGGATACCCAAGTCAGCTTTCGGAATACTTGACAATGTGAATATATTCAGAATAATTTTTTATGCTCTCATTTGCACCAACATATCCAGTGCCTTCTTAAGGTATCCCTGAATAACACACCCAGCAATAATAGCATTCCAAGAAACAATATCACGTTTTGCAATATCCTTGAAAACCACTATTGAAGCATCGAGATCTCCTAGTTTTGCATACATGTCAACGAGTGCATTGGCTGAAAATGAATCCCATTCATATCCAAGCCTTATTAGATACCCATGCACTCTCGCCCCTTGTCCATAATCACATGCACCCCATGCAAGCGTTTAATATACTCGACAGACTAAACTCATTAGGCTTGATACCACTCAAAACCATTTCTTCAAACAAGTCCACAGCTTCACCACAACAATCATTATGCACATAGGCCGAAAACAACGTATTCCACGAAACCACATTCCTTTCAGGAATCTCATCAAACAATCTTCGTGAATCCAAAAACTCTCCACATTTGGCATACATAACGACTAAAGCATTTGCAACATACACATCTTCATCAAAGCCAGTGGCTATAACCATCTCATGAACCTGCTTTCCTAGGTTGAAATCCTTCTTAATTGAGCATGCTTTGAGAATACTCGGATACGTGAAGTTATTACACATCACACCCGACAAGTTCATTGCATGAAAAATTGAAAGGGATTCTTCAGATAGACCATTTTGACAATACCCAGATATCATTGAAGACCAACAAAAAATAGAGCATTCCTTTCTTCTCTAGATCTAGAATGCTCTGTTTTTTGTTTGAAGAAAGGAATGCTCTGTTTTTTGTTTTTGTTTTTTGGGGGAGAGATAAAAGGAAATGCTGGTTATGGAGGGAAAACCAAAATTTTTTAAATTGCACGTGCGAGGGAGCATCCTCGCTCCCTCCCTCGATACCTAGAAGAATTGTTAAATAATACCAAATTTGAGTGTCTTACAAGGCTAGTATGCATACCACTCTTACACATGCCTCGAGACACATACCATAGTGCCTCGAGGTATTATACCTCACTATGGATCCCCACACAATATCAATCGGAGCACAACATCACCGACGACTGCCTTCACTCAAAGTTAACATGTTTCATTGAAGTCAATAAAGACCTCGTTAAGCTCATACCTCAAGTTACGTGCTTTGACGGCTCGAGTCGCACAAGGATCAAATCATACTTCAAGCTGGTGCCTCGAGGTTCTAGAGGAGACCGAGGCTTGGACCATTTCTCGAATGAATTCTGACCCAAAGTCAATTGTTCAACCCGATTGACTCCTATCAAACTTTGATCGATATGCCTTTTCATTGGCAACGGTTTCGTAGGCCACTCGACACCTTAATGGAGGCGTGAACTTGCACCCAATCAAAGAGAGTCGCCACATGATGGACTGAAGCCTAAGAGTGTCCACAATTATTGCATAAGCGTCCCAAGGATCAGGAGAAGATAGTTAAGGTTTTTTTTCTAATGGTGGGAGACTAGTAGATGGACACTGATAAATACTGAACCCGGACACACTAAGGTACACCAACCCATCTTGTACTTACACAATTTGAACTCACACTGACTTTGAGCGTTAGAATAACGTTGCAGGCAGTGTTCTAAAAATCGGTCTAGGCGGCATCCTGGGTGAGTTTTTGAAAAAAATTATTTCTAATTCGAAAACAATAAAAAAGTTTAAGATTTTTTTTATATACATTTTGCATATGTATATTGGCATTGAATCAAAAGTGATTCATATGATATTATGCTTAACTTTTGTAAATAATAAATAAATAACTGCCTAGATCCCCGCCTTGGCTCCGCCTAGTCCTCTGGACGCTAGTCCCTTGCTCGTCGCCCGCATACTACCTAACGATTTTTAGAACATTGGTTGCAGGTACTCCCTTCGCCATTCTAGCTCTACCAGGAGCTGGTCAAATCCATCGATTCTGACCTAGTGGTGATCACGAGAGTCGAGGTGCAAAAACACCTCAACATCTTTGGCACCATCCATGTGGACTTTGAAGTTCTCGCGCAAAAAAATGGCGACTTCTAGGATTAGAAATAGTGTTGAGATCTAGACTGGAGTTGTTGGGGGAAATATTGCTGAAGGAGCACCAAGAAATCTCAACTTGCAATTGTCCATCCAAGTCCCATGCGGAGTTTCTGGACTCAACCTGATCAGACTGTGCCCTTTGAAGATGACAGTCCAGTGGTGGTAGCTAGTCAGAATGATGATGTCGTTGAGCCAGTGATCACTGAGATTCTTAGGATCAAGGTGTTGAATGTCAACGCTAGCCGTAATGCTCGCATTGTGAAGGTTTAACCTAGAAATCATGTTATGCAAAGAGAAATGACGCGTCGGCTTCCCATGTTGAGGCTAGGGAAAACCTACACGTTGATTCGTGCACCTGAAAGGAAATAATTGTCGTGTTTTTGGAGAGGGTTATGTTGGGAAATTTGGGAAGAACTGGAACTTAAAAAAGACTAATTTTATTAATCTCTCAAAAGTCTCTTACAACTTCACAACCTTACTGTGCTCACAACACTCACTACTACACTTGAGCTTGTTTTCTTTTTGATGCCTACACCTCACAACCTCTCCCCTATTTATAGTAGTTCTAAGGAGGTAGAAGGATTCTAGAGAAGCAATCTCAACCACACATTTTTGCTTCTCTAGAACTCTCTTAAATGTCTAGAATTATAAGAGTGTAGAATTCTCTAGACATTGAACCATCTAGAGAATACACATTTTTGTTGGATCTTCTAGATAATGGATTTGGGCTTTAACTTTTGAACTTTAGGGTTTAAACATTTGTATTAGTTAGTGATGATTTTCAACAGGTTATTTGTTGTGAGAGGTGCAATGCCTTGAGCGAGAAACAAGTTGTTGAATAAGCAATTAGGGAAATGACCGAGGGCAGACTACTCTGCATCCTTACGGAGTAGTAGTCGTTGACTTGACGCGGGCAAGCTCACCACATTTGAGGCAACAAATGGAGATGCATAGAAAAAGTCCAAGCGGGGGCAAACGACCGCCAAGGCCACACCTAGCCGGAGTATGCCGAACACCTCGCATCGTCTTCAGGAGATGATTGATCTGTGTGTTTGAGGTCCTCGATACAAGTTGATGATCGTCGTGCGAAATGGTTCATAAACCACACATAGGTAGAGAAGTGTTGATACCAGGAATCGCTGCATAGGCTGGGCAGGCACAACAAGAGTCCCGAAAGCTTCGAAGCACACTGCTTCCGACAAGCTCTTTCGCACCAAGTGTTGTTGATCTGAAGCTAGGAACCGGAAGCAGGAGGTCGAAGACCGGATACTGAGGGCGAGGGGCTGTAGGTCGTGGAAACCTTGATACTGACAATTGCTAGACTGGTTTGCGCTAGGTTCCTCGGAAGCACAGAACCATAGACGACTAAGAAATGCGGAATCGAGATGAGCAAAGACTACAACCCTAGATCAATAATGCACCACGAGGTTCCAAAGAGAAGAAATAAGGGACGAAGAAATCACGATCATAAGCAAACACAAATTGAAGGAGTCAATAGAAGTCCCAGGCAATAGACGTTCCCGTGAAGACAAGTTGAGAAGGCTTGCAACCAACCAAAAGTTTTCCTTTTCACCTCACAGATCCAACAATGGGAACCTCCAAAGCACCCCCTACACTAGAAATCTAAAACGAGAAAACCCACGACACATCCTTGCATCTACATTGACTAGAGATGATGTTGAGTGGATTATCAAGCTCGGACCCAGTTATATCGACGATTTTGAGACCTGAGCCGTCATGTTTTGCGATAATGTAAGCACAACATGAAAAATCTGCAAGAGCTCCAAACCCTTTTTGTTATGACAATGGAAGAAGCCTGAGAATCAATCAGGATGGAAGAAGACAGAAGGAAATGGTTCCACTTTGTTATTTTCAAAGGACGAAAATGTTCTTATAAAATAAATACAACTACTGAAAATGCACGATTGAAATTAGAGTACAAAGATGGGTATAAAAAAATAAAGTGAGATTGACACTCACATGGGTACCAAGGGTGGGTCTCAAAGGTGCAGTCTTTGGTAACACATTAGGGAAAACCGCTTCGGTTGACGTCCTTGTCGAACCAATACACTTTCACAATGACGATGAATTGAAAGAAATCCAAATAGAGGGGAACAGTGTATCAGTGTTACTAATATTTGAGGATAAACAGAGAGACATAGAGAGAAATTATCTTAAATTGGATAAAATTTTGATTTCGATTTCTAGGGTTTTGTTTATGCTAAAAAAAAAAAACCCAAGTCTTTCGAGCGGACATAAAGAGATGATGATGAGAGTATATATTGAAGTATTGCAAACCAGTTTACTTAATCTGAACCTTAGGCTCTTTTGAGGATTTGGAGAATCCAATTGGAATTTTTTTTGTCTATAATTGTTTGTATGCGATTTTGTCGAAGGTCTTAAGGTATCAATATTTCATAACTTTATTAATAGACTTTAGACAGGGATTACTCCATACTATCATTTTATCTTTTTCACACCATCGTTGATTTTTTTTTTTTTACTTACTACCAATAAATGTGCATAAATTATCAGAGAAATCCAAACTCAAAACGAAAAACACGCAAAATAGGGTAACTTTCGACCAATTTAAACCATCAATTGAGACCGATTCTGAAGCTCATCATAACATGAAAGTTGTAGTACTATGAGTTTTCTAATAAACACAACTTGAATCACTTGAAAATGTTTTAAAATGAGCAAGTTATGGTCATTTTACTAAAGTCGTGCAAATTCGTCTCGCAATAAAAATGGAAGTGTTTCTGACTTTCGGCAAATTTATGTGCTTGATTGATACCGATTCTCAAGTTGATAAAAACACAAAAGTTGTACCTCTGAGTTATCTAATAAACACAACTTGAATCACTCGAAAAACTAAAATTACGCAAATCTGTCCAAAAAAATTTGTTGAAATTTTCTGTTCGCCTAGATCAATGCGAAGTTTTGCAAAATCTTCACATTGTTTTAGGCGAACAATATTTTTTTGTGATTTATGAAAAATTCTCTGAAGTTTATTTTGTTTTTATGATTGAAAATATTTCTAGAGTTTCCATGAGATTAATTTATTTTTCTAAAATTTTTTGGGGAGGTTGCGATTTGGGGTTCGATTTTTTAAGGACTTTGATTTTGAGGGAGAGGGAAGAGATTGGTTTAGATTTTGCAAGAAATTTGAATGTAGGGAGAGATTTGAAAAAGATTTGAATGTGGGAGACATAAGAGATTCGAATGGGGAGAGGAAAAATGTTGTTTTTTTTATATAGATAGTGTCGGAAAGTATGGTGGTGTGAGAAAAAAAAAAGTAGGTGACGTGGAAGAGTAGAATAGTGTGAGAAAGAAAAAAAATTTGGTGTGGAGTAATCGCTGCCTATACTTTAATGGGATCATATAATTTTTATTAGAAAGTGTCCACACATCGGAGATATTCCATGGTACAAATCATTGGTGTGAGTTTCTTAGTTTAATACAGATGGGAAGGAGTATGTTGTGTAATAGTGACAATTCATCCGCTTATGTGAAGATGGGGAAGATGATGTTGATAGATAGGAGACCTAAATTTATTTGATTCTCCTCGTACTGCCCATTGTATAAACCTATTGTCCCCCAACTTGCATTTAAAATTAATAGGTTGATGGGATTTGAGCTTTAACGAGGAAAATACATTTATAAAGGGCCCAATTTGGTTAGACTGGGGGTAACTAGATTTGCTACCACTTATCTTACTTTGAAGAGTGTCCACAAGCATAAGTAAGAGATTGGAAGCGGTTGAAGTGCAAGTAAATATAGCACCAGTGTACTATACACCATACATGTATCTTAAATTTAGGTTTGCGATACACTATACAATGTGCTTTTTGATAACTTTGGATGACATGATATTTAGGCACGAATTGTCTTAATAACACTCTGCTTGTTTTAGGAAGGAGCTCACTGCTTTATTTAGAAAGAAAAAGAAGTTTTTATATTTTGTACATTCCTGCTTGTATGTAGTTATAGTACTGACCCATACTCGGATCTTTTTTAATGCAGCTCAAGCCTTATGTTTCACAGTGCCCAACAGAAAATAAAACTACGGAGGTTGCAAAAGAAGCTAAATAAGACGAAGAAGTGAACAAGTAATTGGCATACTTTCCTTGTTTTGCCATTCCTTTCCTGGAGTATTTCAAAGTTTCTGGAAAATGTCTATGTGAAGATAAATGTATACTGAAAGATCATTTTATACCATCTGCCTTATGCATTTGCATGTGATTCCTAACCAAATTCTATTGTTCCAAGTCTTGATTACTTCAGTTGCCTGCATACATCAGTAAAAACACCCAATCACGAAATTGATTTATCATTGTGTTATTTGTTTACTATAGTGATGGACTGGTTATGGTAATTGTGTCTGTTGTGTTTGCTAAGTTCCTAACTGAAACATGGGATGGGTAATCATGGGCCTGCCTGACACTGAATATGCCACTCTTATAGGAGCTCAATCAATAAATCAAATCAGGACCTCTATAAATGAAAATTGATTCTGTCCCAACCCTGGAATTTCAAATCTGGTTCCCTTGTATCTGGACCATGTCATTGGCATAAGGCTCATGTTTTGCTTATTTGCGATGTGAACTTAACAAGTGGCTTGCTTAGACGAGACACGTTGGTACGGGATATAATATTTGGGTTTGTATTATTTTTTTGCCTTCAGTTGTGTAGGTTTCCTTCTTAGCTCCACTTCAACTTTCTTTCACATATGGTTTGCATTATTGAGAGGTTGGTTTATTGGTTTTTAGCAATGAAATCAGGAACATTGACTTTCCTCATTCTCTGGTGTTTAGGGAATCAGTATAAAAAGAGATTTCGTTTTAGTTTTTTCAAGGGAAAGCTGGGCCAGCTTTTTATTGGATCCCATAACTATTAAATTTCTTTGATACAATTCAAATCTTGGACTTAGTGATATCATCTGCCACAAGTCTACTGCTGCGGTTATACCTTCTTTTTTTCCTTTTTTTTTTTAATAAAAAAAAATAATAATAAAGGGAAAGAAAAGTTGAGATATGCAGTTTCTTGCACACTTCCTTTCTATATGGGGCAAGTATGTAAGAAAGCTCAAGACATATTGTAGATTCTAAGAAACTCAAAATATACCTAATTTAGCATGTGAGTTGCATGTCAATCCATTTGTATTCCATATTGTTTGATTTTCAAGTAAATATTATTATTATGAATTGTTTAGTTCATTGGTGATGTGTAATGATAAAGTTTTGTCATAAATTTGTTAGCAATTGAAGTAGAAAAGATAAAACAAAAATCCAAATAACTTTAAAAATAAAAAAAAATACAGGAGACTGGAGAAAGGTTTAAAAGGGAGAATATTGAGGTGTTTCTCTCTATATTGTTGTTGAAGATATGTTTAGTCATCTTCAACCTCAATTGTTCAACTTTTTGGCCTTTGTTTGTCAATTTCTATTTGTTTTTTTGAATTGTTCTTTACAATCAAACGCATCAACATTTCAAAAAAATTTAGTTTATGTGAGCTGATCTATTCACCATGTACTCTTAACAAAAGGTCAACCCATTTCGTTATACCCATGAAAGGTTTCAAATTTCAATCACCATTGGCTTTGACATCAAAGCTGATGAGAATAGCAATTTCGAAATATCTGGTTGTTTGAATAAGCAATCTACATGGAGTGATCAGAAATACTCTGTCCATGTAATTGACCTTGAATAACAGTACCCATCTTATGTAAGGGCTTTTCGAGGATGGAAATAAGCTCGAACTTGATTGACATCGTCAAAGCAACATTCTCAAGCTTCTACTACTTGAGCTTTCTAATTTCAAATCCCAATAGGAACGGCCATTGAAGTATTTGCTCTTGGATTACTCTAGTATGTAACCTTTATTTGTATATATCCTTAATATTAAAGCTACTCCAAGCCTGCTCGGTGGAACAAATCCTATCTCACCAAAATCAAACTCTTGAAATGATGCAAATCTATTTGTCCTAAACATTGCAATGGAACAACCAGTGACCACACTTGATATGGAGGCTATCCAGAAATTGAATTGTTTCCAGTGCAAAGTTCCCATCCCTAAAATCTGAAAGTCAATAGCATCTGAATCAGAGTATAAATGAATTACAATCCTAAAATGCTACTCCAAAAACAGGTTCATGTAAACTGCTAAATATCATTCATGCAATACCAATCCAGACCGGATCTGAAGCCACATGAATCAACAATGGAGAATACTTAGAATGTGGCTCATGCATAATAATAATTCGAGAACATTATTCTCCTAAATTTCCTTAACATGTTCTATGGGATCTACCAGCCCACCCAGAAACTAGAGCTGTATGCATTAAGTTAGCTGCTGTCACTCACTTTCAACCACTTATACTTGCAAAATATCAAATAAATTTGCGACAACCCCAGTATTATAATAATATAATAATAATAATAATAATATAATAATAATAATAATAATAAAATATTTAAAAAAAAAACGAAAAAAGATAAAATGAAATACAGGAGCAGAAAAATAAGATATGAAATTCGTGGAAAAACCAGCAAAGGCTACTAATGTGGGCTCCTGTTTACTGTAAATATATGTACTGTTTCACTTCCTGCCATGTTTAAATTCTATTTCTATCATATTTCTCTTTCAAACGACTATCAATGTTCATATTTGTGTATACATACATTTGGTACAACAGAGGCCACGACGCTTGCTGCAGCGCTTCTAGTTGCTAAAAGAATTCGGAAGGATTTGAGCACTAATTCTTCTCCGGATCCTGTATTCTCAATTCTCAAAATAATCTTGAGTGATCTCATTTCGATAATGTTATTGGTTTGGCCTGCCCCCAATTTGTATGTCATTATCATCTTCGTCACTGAACTCAGTATGATTTACAGTTGGTCGTTTTAATCTCTGGAATATATCATCCAAAGACTCTGATGACGAGCCACGGTTAACAAGTTGTGTATCCGGAACCTGGCGCAACGGGAGGAATTTCTTGGTCCCAATGTTAGCCTTTAAACTTTGGAAACCTGTCTTCATTGATTGCCATTTTGAGGATAGTCCAGAAGATTCTGTTTTACCAGAAGAGTTCTCTGCACCAAGTAAAGAGACTTTGGCTGAAGTTATGTTCTTCTCTGGCTTTGTACTCAATTCTCGTCTACTTTGCTCTTGTCTAATGGCAGCATACTTGTTTCCAATGGCTTCCCTACTAGAGCTATGCTTTCGGCTCTCTTCTTTTGAAGGTATTACTTGACTGTCTGATGCTTTAAATTCAACAGCGCTCTTCTCCTAAAAAACATTTTGAGCTCAGCGGCACATCTTTGCATAGATTTATCAATTTGTATTATGATAATTATATATAAGTGAATGTATACAAAATCAGATACATAACAGTATGTACTACGTAAAAATATGGGATAGGATTACTTTCACTAGTTGCTGGAGAAGTGAAGTTGACTTCCTTTCACCAAAAAACAAAACTTGTAACAAAGCTACAAATTTCAGTCTTTTTTCAGTAATGAGGTTTTCCAAGCGTTAGATGTAGGTTACGTACCATTGCATCACTGCCGGATTCCAAATCAATACTTGTATTGTTGAAATTCCTTGCTAAGGGGATAACATGCTCACCAACCTTAAGCCCTTGTTCCAGCCAGGATCGCTCTGATGAAGGGTACAAAAAACAGAATTTCCAGTATTATTTCTTACAAGTGGAAATAGTTGAAAAAAAAGGATGCCCATACAGTCCCACACTAGGAGCGAGATGGGAATATACCTATAAACAAGTTAGAGGGCCTATGCAAAATATGCTATCAAACAGAGCAATCACAAGACCATCTCCTCACCTTTCTGTAAGATAATTACCCCTATGCATCAAATCCATCTGTATCATCAGTTCACTTTGGAACCTGAACCACTTCCAGCTTCCAAAATACTCAATTACTCTGTCAAAAAGTTGCTTGCCACTAACAGGGTGTATATAACCATAATAAGTGGATATACTTTGTTAAACCCTAGACCAAAGAAAGGGACTGCATCATCAATATTTCCCATTCTCTGCACATTAGAACAAAGAAAATAGTCAAAAAGAAAGATATTTCAAAGAAAAAAACTTAGTGTATCTGATAGGAATATCGTACATCACACTCATTAGGCCCATAATCATCTTTAGATGATAAGATCCCTGGTTTGTTACAATCTTAGTAATGCAGATGACGACAACAATAATCTGACTGGCCAATTATATTTCTGCTTCAGTTATGTCTGATAAAAGAATATTGTATTTTGTTCAACATATCACCTCTGATGCTCCATGATACCCGGATACTTTACGTGCACGATACACACTCATACTTGTATCAGATTGATGTCATTAGTAATGTAATGACTCTTCAAATATTTCCTTCGTTTTCTATGATTTCTTGTGTTTGTTTTTTATTTTTATATGACAATCCAAATTTTGTTTATGAAAATATTAAACTGTTTGTTGAGATTTATATAATTTAGGATATATCCATATCCATGCCAAAATTTTCAAAATTTATGTCATATAGTATAGTTAGGGTACACATACCCATAGCCATGCACTAGATATTCTACAATTTGATGTTGTATCTTCATATCCCTTGTCTCTGTCAGTTAATACTCGTAGTGCAACCATACATGATAGATATATCTTCGTCCAATGTGTTTGTAAGACTGATGCTACTACCACTCACATAGAACCTTTTCTATTCCTTGTCAGTCCCAGTCGCAAATAATGGAGTCTGCCATGTAGCCAATTAAAACATGACAATTAGTCCAGTTATTCGCTCCACGTAACTGGAAATTGAATGGAGATCGATTCATTCAGCTAACCCCAAGTAATTTGGGGCAAGACCTATGTTGTGAAAAGTGACACCTGGACCTCAGGCAAGTGAAATAAGGCCTTGCTGCCTCTTCTAGAGCATTATATAATGTTTCCTCACGTGTCACCTAGGCGCTCACCCAAGTCGCTCAGACGATACTTAGGGGCCAACAGAACCCTGCCGTCCATTTATTTGTCTCTTAGACATTTCAAGCCTCCAAACTCATCCAAATCCCTTTCATGCATCATTCAGACCCCTTAAGTCTATATTAACTAGTTAAATTTATCCATGTAGTGTCGATGTATTTATTTAGTGTGATGCATATGCATGTGTGAACATGTATGAAAATGCCTGAGAGCAGATGCACTGAGAGATACCTGGGCAGGTCTATCACCTTGCCTGGCTTATTACCCACATAAGCAAAACATCGTTTACCACTGGCTTATTTAGAAAGTTACAAGTAGAAACATAAACGGGTTACCTCTTCAAAGATTGTTTCAGCTCATTAAGCACGAATAAGATTCAGAAAGTTGTAATGAAATTGGAGGAGCGTATCGCGCAACCATTCTGGAAAAACATTAAAATAATACTGTCAAAATATAGCATTCAACAGTTGAGCATCGAAAGAGCAAACGGAAAAAAACACTTACGGAGCATATCATGAGCAAGCTAACAGAGCTTGTTTGCCTCGGTGTCAACGAGTAAAACATCAGCATGCCAATTTTGAACAGGGAGTAATACGTACACATGCACATGTACATCAAAGGAATAAAAGCAACTACCTGCAAACAAATCAATAAATTTGTAGTCCATCAGAATGAAATGAAGAACCAATAGGTAAGAATCTGAGGTTAACCACAACATAAATATTTTCATTGCAAAGGAGGTTTCTAACAAAACATTATAGATGGTTATCTAAATTAATGGAATCTAAATCTAAACAATTCACCTGCAATAAAAAATCACAGGAAATTAAATAAACAATAAAACAAAAGATAAATCTAACTAATACTAGAGTGGAGTTTTCAATACACAAAATCACCTTTTAGGCCCTATTCATAACTAAACATTGCTTGCCAGCTGGTTAGTTTACTCGGTAACGGTCCCTTGAGCGTGTTTTAAAAAAACGGGACTCGGTCCCATTTACTCAATTTGCATTATTCGCAGAGTAATAAAAAATTGGCCGATAATCGGGTTTAACTCGGTATCAGCGATTTGGGTCATTTATTATTAATTTCTAATTTTTTTCACATTTTCCCTCTTAGGCTGTGTTTTTTTTTTTTTTTTTGAAAGGCAAGCAGGGTTTTTATAGGATCCCAGAACCCATAAAGATGCCGCAAGCTGGGTTTGAACCCATGACCTAGTGGTACCATCCGCCCAGCTCTAAACCGTTGAGTTGTCATTCATTGGCCCCCTTAGGCTTGTTTGTAGTAAGAATACGTTTGACAACTTGAGGTGCTTGTAGTACTTTTAGCTAGCATAATTTTATTGATTTTGACAATGGCGATGTTCATTATATTTATGATAGTACTTAATTAATGAATTTCTTGAACTAAACTAAGTTTTTCCTAGGTGTAGAATGTATAAACCAATTTATTGGATTAATCGCTACTTGTTCCCTCGACTGAGTCGTTACTGAGTAGCATGTAAACTACACTGCTTGCTAGCCAAGCTTCCTAACTCTATTTCTACAAGAGTCCTAGTCCCCCAATTATTAAAATGGGTTTACTTTAGGCCAACCCATAGAAAATTAAATAAATCAGAATTTGTATCAAGTTCAATCTTGGTAAAATGTTTGAGCTACAATCGCAACAAGTCACCCTATTTCGTGGTCAACGTATACATAAGTCCCCTTTCTAATAAAATTTGAAGAAATTTAAAGCAAGTAAAGGGATTAAAGGAAAGAGGGTAAGACAAAAATTAAATAAAAAATCAATTGGTAAAAGAGCTAGACGGCATGGGCGTGAGGCGATGTGATGCCCCAAGGTAGGTCAATGGTTATGTAAGTCATTAGCAATGCATAGGATGCACTAGGAGCTTCTAATAAAAATGGCATGCCTCGCTTTGCCAACCTTAGGTGGTTGCCTAGGTTGGCAAAAAGGCTGCCTAGGTCAACACAAATAGCATATATCAGGTATCCGCCATTTCATTTTTTTAATGCACTAGGGTTTACCTAGAATGTTCCCTTTTCATGTGTTATGTTGGAACAAGCCAGCATTTTCAATTTTTATTGCTTCGTGTTGGGGTATTTCTGTCTTTTATTTATTTTTATTTTTTGTTTACATATAATTGCCCTTTTTTATAGATTAAAAAAAGGGTTAATTGTTAATTGCATTTGAGTCCAAGTTTATCCAACTATTGAGTTTGGGTCAATCATGTTGTCCCCATACACATGCCAAGGACAATTCGTTAAATCTCAAAATATAGAATACAAAAAAAGTTGTTTTTAAAGTTGATGCCAAAGCATTCAAAGATCATCCTGTTTACTTTGATGTTCGTGGTTAATTACATCACTCCTTCCATTTTGTTGTTGAATCCCATAAAAAAACTCACAGGATGATCATAACTAAAACATAGGACTACGAAGTGTCTATATTAAAGCCCAAAGGATTAGGTCTTAGGCTTTAAATATTTTGCCAGTCTATGTTAAAGGCCAAGTAGGATTAGGTCAATTCAAAGTTTGTACTCAGTTTGCAAGATTTTAAGAATTATTACTAGAAGTTTCGAAACTTCGTCAAACCAAGTTTCAATTAATTGCTTGTTTGCTTCTCTGAACCCATAAAAATAAAAATACAAACATAATGCATAAAAATCATAATTTCATAAATGAAAATATTATAGATATCATATTAAAATTGTTAATTTCCCTCCAAACCAATAAAAACCTGTTAACACAAAGTTTATTTTTAATTTATTTTGAGCTGATCCATAAATGATAGTATAGCTTGTCAGAATCTGCAACTTAAACGATCCAACTCTAAGTTTATGTAAATCTACTAATTTAACGAGGTCAAGAATTTACCTGTACAAGTAACCTCTCTCTCTCCAACAGCATTTATGAGAATCGAGAGAGGAGATAAATCAACTCCATTAGGAAGTAATAGTGCCTCTGCTAGAAGAATTGCAGCTGACATAATACAATACAATAGCCAAAATTTCTCCAGTTGTTTTCTGAGCCCAACGCAAACCAACTCTGCAAGATCCCAAAATTATTTGACAGGAAATATTTGGCAAGTCAAGGTAGAAATGACTAATATATCTATTAGACTATTTACAACTTGCATCAAACTATTTGCAATAGATTTCACACATGATTCCAATGCCACACAGCATTTGCACAAGCTTACAGTGTAAAAATAATCATTCTGGCATCAACCATCTAAAGCAACTCCTAAGAGAAAGTCAACAAATATTGGATTTAGCTGATTCTAATTGGAGTGATCAAGACAATTGGGCTCAGAAGAAAATTGTAGATTGCCATTATGAAATTTTAATTCCTTATATAAGGCTCTAGTTAAATATAATCATAAAAATAAAATGGTAGAAAGATAGCTCTTCATATAAATAATAAAACGTAACAACAATAAGGTCCACCAACAGATCAATGAATCTTCTAGCAGCAAAGTCAAGATCTTTACCTAACGTATCCAAAAGGGGTCCAAGATTGCCAGTTCGAGGAGGTCTAAAGCTTGACACGTATTTCCTGCAAGAATGACAATTTAGATTAAAGCCAAGGAACAGATAAAAAATATATTACTAAAAGCAATAGGCTTTGGCCAAGGATTCAGATGGTTATGTATTCCAAGTTAGCATCGACAAAGGTAATATTTGAAAGTGTATTAGATGCATGAAACTGTATTAGACAGTCGATCACACCAAAATGCAACTCTTTCACACCATTGTAAACCAAATGAGTTTCCATAAAAAGGCATAAACATCATCAAGATAGATGGTTTGGTTCTGATTCCAACAGAAGTATTCCAATAATGACAATAGCAATAGTTGGAGAAAACACTACCCCTAAAATTTGATATCTAAGGTATAATAAGCACAAGTCATTGATAACTTTACACTTTAGAATAGTACGCATAAACACCCAAAAATAAAAAGTCTGCGTCCATTGTACCCTAATGTTTATATATTCGCAATCATTGCTCCTCCATGGCATGTGACTATAAAAATGTGTCATGAATTGCATAGTAAACACGTTCTTATCCTATTCCTAATTACACTATTTTTTAATACATGTATAAAAGTAGAAACAACCTAACAATAATCAACCCTTATATCATCTATGACAAGCATCAGATCAAGTACATGAATTTATGCATAGCATTTTTTACAATAAAAATTTCAGTTTAGGACTTCCATAACTTCATCAAAATGTCAAATGTGATCTTTTACTTGAAATTTTTTTTCTTCGAGTGATTAACTATACAATATATGGATTGATTTGCAATCTAATTTACACATGTTAGTGGTGCATCTCTGAATTTCAAAAAAATTCCATTTTGTGTCATAGTATACCAACACATCAATGATCAACTATGGTGAAAATTCAAGCTAATGTGTTAATATTGATTAGAGCCATCCGATAGCAAATCATGTATACTTAGTATATCGAGGAGGCGTTATGGAAACTTAAGTCTTTTATAAGAAATATTTTCGGTATTCTTAAGAGAATTATTTTATTAAAATATTAAAATAAAAATTTGATTTTGAAAATAAAAATCACAATTGCAGGTCAAACTTGTGAATTCAAGTTCAAAGTGGAAGTTTCTAAATTCAAACTAATTAATGTTCATACCTATAATTATGAGGTCACAACCCATGTGTCTTAATTTGAGCCCATGTTACTAAAGTTGAGATTTTTGGTATCAAAAACAAAGTTTTTAGATTATAAAGTGGTTTCATTAATTTCCAACTTTGACGAGAGTTTTTAGGTTAAAACGTGTCTTTGGTAAACCACAAATTATCTTTCTCTAATTTTGCAATTAGTTTTGAGAAAATTTTCCCTTTCAAAGCCAAGACCTATGAAGAAGAAGAAACTTTCAAATCTTCCTCCTCTTCCCTTCAATCAATTCGTTGAAATTTTAAATTTTTCTCATTTTCCTTCAATCAATTCATTGAATTTTGAAATTACTTAAATCTGGTGGACTTCAAGAGTGGTGGATGGTGCAAAGGTAAGTTACGATCACATGACTTAAGGATTCTCGTCGATGGAGTAGTACAAGGGCAAAATAGTGGACTAGATTGTGAGCAACATCTTGATAACTTGTACTCCCTCTTTTTGTAGTGAAATATATATTGACATTGTATCCGATGGTTTTCCCCTTTAGAGCATTTTACGTAAACATGTGTCAATATTTACCTCTGCATAATGAGAATGATTAGTTAATTAGGATAAATGAAGAGGAGTTAATAAGTTTATCTTAGAATTCCAAGTGGTATCAACTCAAGTCAAAGTCATTGTCAGACTCACTTTGGGGGGCTGGGCTTCATTGTAGTTATCCCAGCTATAGCCAAAGGGTAAAGTTATAAAAAAGAAATCACTGAAAGTAATTATTAAATTTATCTTTAGCCCACTCTTTCTAAGTTAAAGTGTTGGTCTGGGGTCCCACCATCCTACTAGTCCTTATTTGTTTCCTCAAATTTTTTGTGCACTTCTCATTTGATCCAAGTTAGAATCTCATCGCCCTAATCTTTGTTTTTCCTAAATGTCTTTTTATGCACTACTTTTTTTTTTAAATATGACCTTAAATCCAAAATAAGTGTTACTAAGCCATTTGGTTTCCAAGTTAGAGGTGAATGCAATATATGCGCGATGCATTAGCTAATAAAAAAATAAAAATTATTTTCATACGATTGTATAGAATATTATGTTGCATATTTTTAGATTTTGTATTTTAAAGCCACATACTTATATTGGATTATCTATAATCATATTTTTCTAGTCATTCAAGGTTGACCATTTCCTTTGCCAACATTCTTGGTTTGCACTAGCTAATGTTAGGTCTCAACTTAATTTACAGATAGATTATTTTACTGGGTAGATGTACATAGTACTATAAATTTCCAGGTATACATGATTAATATTTTTTATTTTATTTTAGTTGTCTACTTTAAAAATGTTAGTAGAATATTAATCACATCTTTTGTTTAAATCACCAAACCACCTAATGGAAACCCGCGAGCCAAATCCAGGTTCCTACCTTTGAGAGGTTATCGAGCTTCCATCCATGAACCTTGTTTGAATCGTTCCTCCTACATGAATGTGCACACTTCAATGTTTAAAACAAATCTTGCCTAAGCATTTCGATCATAGTTGAAGTTTGATAGGCTAATTTCAGGTTTCAGTTTCAGCCGGATCACTCATAATTCTGAGATTGATGAAAATTTAGGTCCAGCCACCTTATGATTTCAGACATTTTCTACATTGTTTTTAACAGAGCTACTTTAGGAATCTTTCTAAAGGCACTTTTGGGCCTTCCTGATCCCCACCCCTTCTTCATCTATACTCCATCTTGCTCGCACCATCCCATCCATTTCTAAGTCCTATGTAACCTATGCCATTTTAACACTGCAGCAAGGCATAATAACTTGATAAAAATAGTAATCGAAGGTATTGCAGGTCAAGTGTCTTATTTTTTAATCCTGTAAAAATTGAGGTACTGGTAATGTTATGCCTCCAACTGACCAGTGTAACCTTAGTTCATTGGGTGGCTGTTCTCACTCTCAAGTATCAGTTCAACTCAACCGATTGGTAGATTGGGCATTGTTATGCAGCGTAAATATACAGGACATTGTTATGCAGCATAAAATATACTGAGCATTGTTATGCAGCGTAACATATACAGGACATTGTTATGCAGCATAAAATATATTGAACATTGTTATGCAATGTAAAGCATTTTTATGGAAATGCATTACGCATAGGGAAGTTCGTTTTCAAATTTACATATCCGCACCTAGACAAGAGAAAATTAAATAAAAGATTCTGATAGAATTATTACTTTACATGCAAAAAAATTCTCACTTCACTCCACTCCACTCCACCCGACCATTAATATTTTCTAAGTAGAAATCTCTAAACAAGGCTCACTTTACTCATAATGGGCAGCCAAGTCGAAGCTCCTCCGTGCAAATACATTGGTCTCCCACAAGGGAAAAAAGTACTAGCAAAGACTAGTGGGATTTGGACTTTGGAAAGGAGGTTGGCGTCTTGGAAAGAGTAGATTGCTCTTGAAAGAAGGGAGATTGACATTGGCTAACACAATGGAGAGACTTCTTGTAGGGAAGGTCTAACGATGATAAGAGTTGTCATCCCTTAAGGTGGGAGTTAGTGGCTAAGGAAATGGGCATATTGTGTATTGGGATTTTCCATAATATAGAGAATGGAATATGGCCCTCTTGGAAAAATAGAAAATGGTAGTGAAGATACAACACAGAAGCCAATAGTCTATGGACGAGTCATCAACGCTAAGTTTGATGGGGTGGGAACGAATGGTTGCCCCATCACCCTTCCTTTTGTGCAGATAGCTTAGTTTCTCCCTCCGGAAAATATTTCAAATGTGGGGCAAAGTTTTCTCCAAGGAGTGGAGCATCTACTAAAAAGAGCCCCCACGTTCTTTGGTGCTTAAGGATGCATTCCATGATTGTACCAAGTTTCTCTTTTAAGGGGAAGTTGAGTGCAAAACTTATATGTGAATGGCATTTATGGTGGTGGTTAGAATCTTCATCTTAGAGGGCTCCCAATAAATGTGAAGAAGTGGAGGTTGGAGCTCTAATGTAGACTTTGGAGTTGTTGGCACTTAGGGTCAATGAGGACGAGCAAAAGTGGATTAGCTCCAATAGCGGATCCTTTACAATGTCGTCAATCTATTTGCTTTTGATGGATGATAGGTTGCTGACGAATACTAGCTCTAATCTTCCGACATCACTGATATGGGAGAAAGGCGTTCCCCAAAAGTGTCATTTTTTTTAATATGGGTGGTATGCTGGAACTGGATAGCCACGCCAAGAGGGATGTGTTGATGGATGTAGACATAGAATGCCCCATGTGTGTGATAGAGAATTAGAGCTACTTCATTTTAGTGTAGTTACTTATATGGTTACTCTTCATCGGAGCTTGCAGGATGATTGGGTGATGCATGATAATATTGTTGATGTTTTCATTCAATCGAGGTCCAAAGTTTTTTAAAGGAAAATGCAAGTTGGTTGGGAGACTCGTTCCCCTGCGGTCATGCAGGTAGTGTAAAGGAACAAGAGTCTTCCGAGTTTTTTGATAACTATAAGGGTCGCATTGTTATGGGCGTAGTAGGTTTCTCTTTTATGTGTTCATCTCATGTATCATTAAGAGTTTTCATTTTTTCTTGGGAGCAGGTTATGTTAATGGTTCGGGGCCTTGAGGCTTGCTTGAACAAATTTTTGAATCTTTCTAAATAAAAATGGTGAACTTTGAAGATTGGATGGGTTTGGAGCAAAACAACCAAGATTGGTGTGGTTCTAGTAAAAAGTATCACTACTATCAAAAAAAAAAAAAAAAAAAACTTTTGTATAATACCATCATTCATGTTTCAACGACTCTAGATCACAGATTTTCTTACAGAAATTTCACATATTCATCAAAATGAAAACGATCTAGACCCAGGATGAACAACTGAAGAATTAAGAAGGCTATAATCTAAGTTCTCAAAACTACAACTAAGGGTGTGTTTATTTTTTTCCATGGAAAACCATGAAAATAGTTGAGATTGGAGACAAAGTGAGAAAAGTTTTCATCCAATGATGATGGAGATAACCATGTTTTTTTGAGTTTTTCATGGAAAAGTTTTCTTAGCCCCTCGGCCCAGTGTTTTTTTCCATGATTTTGAGAAAAGATTGGTGGTAATAGATTTCATGCTCACTCCCGTCCCTTCTCTCTTATCTTCCATGATCTTTAGCTAGTTAAAGTTTTTCCA
>QNQO01005685.1:0-84665 GCA_003290165.1 Berberis thunbergii
TAACTTATTGTCACGGCTTAGAGCCGTGGGCTGTAGAGGAGTCGCTAAATCCCCAGTAACGGCTAAAAACCGTGGCAAAAATATTAGCAACGATTTTATCTCGAGGACGGTGGATGATTTAGCCACGATTATAAACCGTTGCAACAATCTTAGCCACGGTTCTAAGCCGTGGCCAGGAGTAGCAACGGCATAGAACCGTGGCCACCGTTGCAAGTTATGGCCACGGTTCTAAGCCGTTGCAATAGCTTTAGCAACGGTTTTAAGCCGTGGCAAATTTTTTTTTAAATGTAACAACGAACCTACTTCTGTACATGTTATTAACTTGACAATCAGGAAAGTATTTGAATCTATTCTGTTCATTGTTCATTAGTACTTCAAATCCAGATAGGAAGAAGCGAGAGGAGATGATAGATAGACCGAAAAGGCCATATATGCTGTAATACAGAAAAACTAAGATTGAATGTGAACAAATCTTGTATTATTTTTTCATTATTGTAATTCACAAACTAGTGAGCACACTTACAAGCAAATTACAATAAAAGTGCATAACAAATGGGACTCCTATATTACAGTTTACATAGGTGGAACAGTTTGTCGATCAGGATCTGACACACGACTTTCATAGAATTTAGCAATGAAGGCTGAAGTTTTCCTGTCAATGTTTGGTTCAGCTACCCAATGCCCTCTGTCTTCATTGCTAGGATGTACTTTTCTCACACATTAACAGCTTCATCCCATCCCATGTCATACCTATCGCGAGACTTCCTAGACTTGAAGATGCTTAAGATAGAGAAGGATTTCTTCTGCCCCATTGCTGTTCTTGCTTATACTAGTTCTACACAGCAAATGTTAGCTAAAAATGATGCGTTGAAGTGTCGTCTGACAGTCTGAGTACTACTCTTGCTGATTTGAATAGCAACCATGCACTCCTCAATTTATAATACTGATAACCCTGCCAACTGGAACCCAAGTGCAAGGAGGACTGGACCAACCAATGACAGAGTCTTAGCTTTGCCTAAATCTTGGCAGTGTTCTTAGAAAAATGCCTAAGCTGATTGCACAGATGTAAAGAGGAGATATGGATATGCTTAATGTTTGAAGCAAACCTTTTTTCTTTAGATAAAGCCAAATCCTTGAACAGCTGAAACTCTGTTGAATACAACTCGAACAATAGATTTTGTCTCTGAGATGCATTTCCCAATTGGTAGGCATGTTCAACAACTGCCAAATAAGAACCATTAGGCAATATTAAAAACATCAGGTCTGCAGAGTTCGACCAAATATGCACGAATATGTAATAAAGAAATATAGAATGTCATATCAAAATAACTATATGATAACTGAAAGCTAAATAGCCAATTGAGACTGACAGAGAAAAAGAAACATGTCAAACACAAACACACATGCACTAGACCATATAACCCAACAAAATGGAAAGAAAATCACATATCAATAGCCAAGCAACTGACTAATTGTTGAGATATTGATCCTCAAAATTATGTCAGGACTCCAAAAACAATCAAGTATGACATGGCAGAATGGTGCAATGCATGCCACAAAGGTTTTTTGAGTTGAGAAACATGAGAATTGTAACTATTCAATGAGCATCATGAAAAAAAATCCAAACTATGAAGTGTTTTGAGCTCTAAACCAAAAGCACAGAATGGAAAGATATGAAAAAAGTAGCCAAAATGCTTGGAAAGGGGTGCCTAGCTGCACATCATTTTTGCCTTTGTTTGAATATTGTTTCATCCTTGTCACTAGTCCTGTTACTTCTTCCCCACTTCCACTTGTGACTTACCCCTCCACTGCTTAAATCTGATCCTCCCCAAGGTTCACCTTCTTCAATCTATTATCCAACCTCGACTTATATTTAGCATCATCCTGGGTTGCATTGATACTAGTATGGGTATGGATGCGATGATGCAACAAACTTTCAAAAACTAGGATACTGGTATGGGTATGGGTATGGGTATGATATGACATTCCATCATCATACAAACTTACAAATAACACAAGTCATAAGACTGTCTTGGACTTACCCTCAAGAAGCAGCGTTCAACAATAGAAGCAGAGATTTCGGCTCCAAAACCTCCAGTCACTGGAGCTTCATGACTAACCTAACAACTGGACATAGGGAGGTTTGGTTAAAATTCAAGAACTACAATTAGAAAAAATATTGTAGAGAAAAAATTCACTCACAAGTAGCTTTCCCGTCTTTCTGATGGAGGCTTCTACTGTTTCTTTGTCCCAAGGGATTAAGTCTATCAGTTCACAAAATATTCCATCCTGCAAAACCACAAATATCAAAAGTGAATAAATATCAAATACCTTGATGAGAGAACAAGGTAATACAAACAAGAAGTAAATAAATAATTGTCACATCCAAAGTGACACAAAGGGGTCTCATATCGAGTGATGGAAAACACCCAGCCAGACCAGGCAGACAATAATGCAGTTATCAGCCAGAACAGGCAGACAAGTATACATCGAAATTTTTTTTTCAAACAACAAGAGCAATGCTCTTGTTTGGGCATGATCCAACTCAATCCAAAAGTGATGACCTTGCCCGTAGTAGTTATCAACTAATATTTGCCTGTACTGTTCTTCTGCTAAGGGTTTGCATTGTTTTCCAATATGAACATGCACCTTTGCAAATTAAACATCATCAAGTTTAGACATATCACTATTGCCTGCAGAGGCCACTTTGACTTTGTTTGCAATAAACATATCACTATTCTTTAAGCTTTTATTAACTGTTATTTATATAAAATATCAACTGTAAATGATTCAAAATCAAGAAAAGAGTTTCATGAGTCAACTCTGTATGGATTTTTAATATAAAATCAACTCTGTATGGATTTTTACCTCATCATGGCAAAGGGAGGTATCAAAACCTTTAACAAATATATTTTGTCCCTGGCTTTTACCACCTTTCTGATAAAACTCTTTGCTGCAAAAGACAACATAAACTTTAAATCAGTTCTAATGGCTGGTTTGAAACAAATATTTGAATAATTTATGTTATCAAAACACCCTTATTAGGAGTATATGCACCCCTTTCACGTGCAAAATCAAGCCTCACTGGACGACCTGCAAGATCTTCACCATTCAACTCAAGTGCCTACAGAGGAGTAAGCAAATACTGTCAAACATATGCATAATCTACATCATGGCAAAGAATAGTGGGAACCTTGACATACCGATAACAACTATCAAAATTCTCAAACTTGGTCAACTTCGTACAAAGTATAGAGCTTCAATTAAAGGAATAGTTATCCTCAATGATAACAGTCCATGGCTCCATGCTAGTTATTTCAAAGGGGAGTTGTCATGTAGAGTTTGATTTTGCATCAGTGTTGGCAAGAGTAAACGTGCGTGGCCAAGTTGGATTTTGCAACCAAGGGGTTTTACAAGTTTGATGCAGTGACTATTTAATTCCTGACTTTTAAAATAGATCAAATAATGCCTTTAGATATACTACAGACAAAATCATTCCGAAAACCCATTGAGAAATTAGTTATACCTTCTGTGCTGCTTCTTACTGAAGCAAATTCAATATGCCCAAATCCTTTAAAACTGCTCATCCTCATCTGATGAAAAACGTACATCAACCAACTTCACCTGCATCCTTGAAGATATGTTAGTTCCATTAGTATTAATTAGCTCCGAGTGTGAACCTGAATTGCAGGAGATATGTTAGAATGATATTAGCCCCTTTTTGAAATTTAATCAAATTTCAGAATATGAAGATTTTGTTGAGTCCCTAAAATAAATCAACAAGACAATAGTAGCACCGTATGTACCAAGGATCCTTTCATTTCATAAAAAGTGCAGCATCGTACACTATGGGAACACTCCATTTCAGACAATAGCAATGGGATTTCTTTGTAATGCATGTAAATGAGTATGACACTTTGTAACTGTGCCAGACACCAAATAGAGAATCATCGTTCCTATTCAAATAGGCTGCACCCATGACATTGTGTAGTTCATGTAAGATCTTAGACATCAATACTATGAACATATCCCATAAGGCTCCTTACCTTTCTCAGCAATACTTCCTTGACAGACAACAACTATCACATCAGAATTCTCACTTGTGATCAAGCGATGGGCAACAATAATGGTGGTTCTATTAATCATGATCCAATCCAGTGCATCCTGCACAATCCGTTCTGACTCTACATCAAGTGCGCTTGTTGCTTCATCAAGAAGCAAAATTCTTGGATTTGTAAGAATTAATCTAGCTATGGCAACTCTTTGTTTCTGTCCTCCTGAAAGTTGGCTTCCAGATTCCCCAACCATTGTGTCAAGTCCCTGAGTACTAGTCATGAATTCCAAAGTTAGGTGACCTTTTTGTAAAAGGCTGCATTTCACCATAAATTGGTGCTTGTGGATAAAAGTACTTGACACTATAAATGTTGACAGAGTTTACACTATTAATGTATGTCTTCTACTCAGTAATTTCAGGGAGTTTGTAAGGTTGAATAAGTTCGATATTGCAAATGTTGATGGAAGAAAGAAAAGGAATTAAATTTAGGGAAACACCAAATTTTGGTATTTATTTGATTGTTTTTAGTAAAAAAAAAGGTTAACTATCACTAACTTCTGGATTCATTATACATGAATTAGTCCAGTTAAACTAATATAAGATAATAGTAGAGAACCTGAGGCATTTTGTCTATGAATATGGAATTATTGGCAAGCTCAGCATCAACTTGGATTTCTTCTAGACTTGAGTCATCTTTACCATATGCTATGTTATCTTTGATACTAGCAGCAAGAGAATGGGTTCTTGGCTGACAAGTCTGATTTTCTGCCTGATCCATCGTAGCTGGAACTCCTTTAGGTTTATATCATCTATAAGAATGTCACCAGCTTGTGGTCATAAACCTTTCTATTAGACTGATCACTGTTGACTTACCACTTCCACTCTCTCCAACCAAAGCTGCAGTTGTACCACTGGGTATGGACAAAGAAAATCCAGATAATATTTGCTCCTCTGGTCTAGATGGGTAACTGAAATAAACATCTCGTAGTTCAATATCTCCACAAATGTCATCCAATTTAAGCCCACCCTTGTCAAATGGATCTATAACTGGCTTCCTGTTAATCGTTTCAAACATATTGAAAGCTGCAGCCCGACCTGCTGCAAATGATTTCATGCATGGAGATGCCTCACCTAGAGACCTGAAATGTTTCAGGGTCACTCATGTATGAGCAACTACAACTTTCAAATGGTCATCATACTATACCATACAATAGATACAATATTTATGATGTTAAATGATGTTTGAAGTGTTTGATAGAAAAACTAAGTTGAACTAAGATGGTTTGGGTATTCTAGTGAGTATTTGCACAATAGGGTAAAAAAACCTGCTTGACTAAGAAAATATGGGCCAAATAAGTTATGAAATTCTGAATTTTTTTTAATAAATTAGTAAAAATAAGATTGACCATGGATTTCATACATCTCGATGATAAGCAATAAATCCAATAGCCTCCTTTCCACCTTCTGGAAAAGTACGTGACTGGGGTTAAACATAGCAATAAGCCAGGATTAATATGTCAAGTTTCTTTCACACAGTTGGATACTGTTACTGAAAGCTTCTAAGTTGGTCAGAGAATGGATCTATTTATTGGAGTTTAGAGAGATCCTTTATGCACAACTAATGCAGCTGCAAGAAGGGAAGAGAGCACATCTCTGTCAAATTTAAGATGAAAGTCGAGAGAAGATGTTTGTCTTTCAATAGATGGTAGGGAAAGAAATACATCTGATAGGGAGAAAAGTGCGCCTCTATTACCCAGATCGACATTACTTATGCAATTGTGTTAGCCAATTCATGCAAAGACCCAGGAAACCTTGAGTCAAAAGGAGTCTCAACTCTGAATGATGTCTAGATACTTGGAGTAGTCCATAAGGTGCTTATGTAATTTTGCAGACTTATAATACAATTAATAAGAGGGATGTGGCTTTTGAAAATTGAGCAGAATTAGGAACTTACTTGGAGCTGGTTACAATGGAAAAAACAATATTAATCACATCTCCACCAGTATATCCCTTTTTCAGTATCATCAGCGAACCGAACCACACGGCCAGCGCATAGCTGCAGAATACAATTAAGATAACCAAGCCGAGACCTACTCCTGCTGCAAAGGCCTCTTGGACACTAGTATGATAAGCAGTCTTTAGAGACTTGTATTTATCTATAGCCCGTCTTTCCCTAGTAAATGATGCAATCTGTGAACAACATTGTCACTCAAATTTTTGAAATTTTGGAAAACAAATCTCAGCTGGACGTGTACTATATATACCGTTTTAATTGAGCAGATTGTTTGTTCCACGACTGTTGCTGCTTCATTGTAAGAAGCTTGACCATGAGTTGCCAATTTGTTTATAATCACAGACAAGAATGCCCCACAAAGCACAAGAAAAGGGACAGTGGATATCATAACCATAGCAAGAAGTCAGCCCTGAATAAATGCTACCGCAAAGCCGCCTATAAATGCCGAAATGAGTTGAATTGACTTGCCAACCTTAATATGGAAAGAAGTTAAAAAGTGTAAAACATGAACTGAGTAGCAAAAAATTTGCACAGGAAAGATCAACACACGCATCAAGAAAATTGTCATGTTTGAAGGATAATTAAGGACATGATAACACCTTTTCACCCATGGCATCTTGAATGACAACAATGTCCCCTGACATCCTCCCTATCACCTCTCCTGCATCTGTTTCCATGTCAAAGAATGTGATATCTTGTCGCAGTATGGCTTTTAAGTACAAATTCCTTAGTTGTGCGGACTGCCTTTCCCCTGTAACCATCCAGCAAGCTAGCTCTGACAATAAAACAAGAATGTGATAACTCTTTGTTGACAAGCTTTCAACAAGTTTTCTATTGTCTATGTGACAAGAAAATGATTCTGTATATCAACCAAAGATGCAAACATAGTATACTTACGGAAGAATGATGCAACTGCAGATCCAACACCCAGATAAACAAATCTCAGACATATCTAAGAAGACGATAATGCAAAGAAAACATAATGAAGTTACCGTTCAAACACCACTAAAAGTTCGGAAATGGATCGACCCATTCCTTATTGGTTTTTTAAATGCTTCATTGGCTACAACAAAGACAAAGAATGATAGTATCGAGTACTTCACTTGGCAGTAAGTAATTAAGCATACTAATGAAAGTAATTGCATCTAATGATCTACATTTTTTTTCTGAATCAGAAATTCATCCTTAAAACTAACACGATGAGATGAATATTAAAATGAAAGGAAGCATATAGTAATTTTGAACTAGTTTAGAAGTTCATGTACCTTTGAAACTTCATGAACAATGTTATTGTTATCTGCAGTTACTCCAAAGGTGTTAATTAGCACCCAAGGAGAAATGTCATAATAGGGGCAGAAATTCCATTCACAATAGCAACACTTGCTCCCAGAATGATCAATACAACGTCCAACGGATCATAATATATGAACAACTTGTATAATGGAACAATGTTCTTCCTCCTCTCTCCTCCCTTAGTCTTCTCAGCATCTATGTCATCGAATGGCTTTGCGTAGGGCACATCAATCTCTGCTACAGATGACTTCTCCTCCTGTGAATATTTGTGTTGATTATTCGTAACTACAAATCTATGATCCAGTTTATGTCTTGAATTGTACTCAACTTGCAAAACCCAACTCCTTGTAAAACTATGCATAATAAGTCCATATTTCTGCAGGTATTTGTTATATTGACACTATAAAATATTAAAATCAGATGAAGTTCATACAAGGGGAAAATAGAGTAAGAAAATTTGTCATGTTGTATTATATTCAAGATTCAAAACAACCCTCTAAAGATTGAAATAAGTTTAGCAAACTGGTTGAAAGTGAAAACAGAATCTAAAAAGCATAAACTATACTGAAGCTATAAAAAGATGACCAACAAGACTTTGTTAAACGAGGAATGATATGCGTACTTACAACATCATTTCAATGCACACAAAAAAACCTGAGAATCCAAGAAGAATTGGACTTTTATAAAGTCACAGATAACAGTGAAACAAAACTGAATACAGAATGTAGATATGAACCAGATGACGTTATTTTCAATGAAATATGAGCAACAGAAATGATGCAATACAAACTTCCACTAGCTAAGGTTAACATGTCATACAGACCAAAACAATCATAAACACATCAAAAGTATTTGTAGAACAATCTTTAATGTTTGGAATGCCAAGACTAGCCCAACTTCATGTTTAAAACTTTGGATTATGACAATTGTTGAAATCTGAATGCCTATGTGTAGTAGTTTATCTTGTTCCTATACACAAATTAAAGAATCGAAAGATAAAAAGCAAACCAAACCTTTCTTTGAAGATTTTACAGAAACAGGGGTGGCTGCAACGACCTACACAAGATCGAGAAACAGAGAACATGAACATCGATCGATTGAATCAGAAATACAAGAAAAGGGGGAAGAAGTGTTACCTGAGACTTCTTGCTAGATTTGCCCATCTCGGAAGAGAAGCGAAGACGATCGAAATGAAAATAGAGAACGGGAGCTGCAAGGCGAAAACCCTAGTTTTTCCCCAATTTTTTCGCCAAATCTGCTCTCCTCTCCACTATGTTTTTCCCCCCAATTTCTTTCGCCAAAGCGCAGTCTCCTCTCCCATGTCTGTTTTTCCCCAAAAATTTTCGCCAAAGCGCGAAACTATTTTCTGTAGCTACGATTTTTAACCGTTGGCAGCTATAGCCACGGTTTTAAACCTGGGCAGCTATAGCCACGGTTTTAAACCGTTGCAACTTTTTGGTGTATTGTTTTTAGCCACGGTTTTAAACCGTGTGCCATTATAGCCACGGTTTTTAGCCGTGGCAATTAAACCAACGGTTTAGAGCCGTGGCCACTTCTCCACACTTCCACGTGCAACACACGTGCAGTTTAGCAACGGCTTTAGGCCGTTGGGCACTGTAGCCACGGTTATTAGCTGTGGCAAACACACCAACGGTTTAGAACCGTGGCCAAGCATTTTTTAGCCACGGTTTTAGGCCGTTGGCCACTATAGCCACGATTTTCGGTCGTGGCAAATAAACCAACGGTTTAGGGCCATGGCCACCTCCGTGTAGCTAAATAGGCCTTTTGGTGTAGTGATGGGGGCAACAATTGTCATTACAAAATTATGTTAAGGTTATTATTGGAATAATTTTTTACTTAGCACTCAGTGCTAACTGATTAGCACCTCCCTGTGGCTTACTCCAATCAGAAGTAGAACGTACTTCTTATCAGAACTTAAAACAAACACTCTAAACAAGGTAGTCCACTTCTTATTAAGACTTCTTACTCTATTCAGAAGCAAAAACAAACACCGTCTAATTTACGCACAACAGTCGGAAAAAATAATCCAATTTCAGCCCAAAGAAAAGAGTTCAATCGTAGCAAATGAGGGTTTTTTTTAAAAGTTAAAACCCACTTCTTACAGTGGTAGCTCTTCTTTTCTTTTCAATTCCCTTTTCTTTTTTAATGAGTTTCGACCTAAATTTTTTTATTAAATTGGACTTCCATTTTTAATGGCCCAACCTTGTACATGATATTAGTTTCTTATTTTCTCCTTAGATGCCATTAAAATATTTGTCAAATATCAAAATACACAACATGTAGCTCAGTAGAAAATTATTAATAAAATACTTGAATTACCCACATAATCTAACAATTACACTTATAAAAAGTAATGTTAGGAGTGCATATTTTTATTACTTTGGGAAAAAGATGAATACTTGAACTTTCCAAGACCATTTTGCTGGTTTAGGCTAAACAAGATAATTTTCAATTTTCTTTGAGTGGTTTTGAGAACTTCAATTTATAATTAAAACAAAGTTCAAGATACAACCGGAAGCCATGGGTGGTGAAAGCTCATTTGCAAAAGAGGTTATCAAACACCTTGGCTTGCCGCGTTGGGTACTCCCCTGGGTCAACATCAATTGTTTCATCCCACACCATTGGGTAGGAGGTACCTCTATCAACCCACTTCAAATCTCCTGCAAGACATGTTTCTGAAATGATTTTGAGCGATTAATTTTTTGCAAAATGTCAAAATTTGCTAAACTGCAGAACAACGGACCTAGCTAATTGCAACTAAGTGAGAGTAAATCACCCACTTCATCACTCCAATTCACGTTCCAACTTAGCCAAACTAATTAAAATAAATTCAGATAATTAAAACCAATAGAACAATGTTTGTAGGACCTCACAAAAAGAATAGACCGTGTCGAACTCTTTCGAAGCAAGATTTCTCTAATGTCAAATGATATGCGCTAGTAAAGACCAGTATGACTGCAACTCCATTTCTTATCTTTTTTTCCTAGATAGTGGTGTTTTGACGGAGTTTTATATAAGTCTAATCTTATTGTGAATAGGAACACAAGGGTTCTTGGAGTTTTTTTTGGAGTTTTCTTATTTTTTGTTCTACCATACTAAACAGGGTAAATCCTAGCTAAGACACATATCTGCCTATTGACGTGATCTAGAGAGTCTTAATGTAATAAGCTACCCTTTCCTCACTTACAAGACATATGGGCATATCTAACTAGGTCGATAATTGACTTTTGAGGCGCTCAAAATAATTTTCCACTTCACTTAGATTGAATTTTTAATATCAATCGTCCCTTACTTTATTGAAGATAATCAACTTGTTGTCTACTATATTGATGGATAAGAATTGACCGAGTCTTGTTTGTATGTCATGGTTAGTGTCTCCTTTTAGGTGCATTTGAATATATCATTTAGTTTAGGTTATATCATCTTAGGTTTCATTAAACTTTAATTATTTAAAAAAAATGAAAGTTTTAAGTTTATTGTCATGGAGATTCTCTTGTGTTATTAACCATAGAGTTATCGACTTTTATTGGAAATATCAAGTCAATGCTGAGACAAAGTATTTTGCCTTAGTAAACCAATATTGACAACACTTATAATCAAGTTTTGCTCATGCCGATGATTTTTCTCAAGATGGATATGGAAACCAACCGCCTTAGAACCCAACATCACCCCAGTTGGGGTCATGAGACTTTTAGGCCCACACTTCTTTTGATCCACAATATGTTTAAAGCAATAAGTCTTACATTAGTTGTCTTACAATGCCTTCAATAGAAACCAATTCATGACAGTTTGTGCAAAATACCAATCAACTCATCAAAATACCAATCAACTCATCTTTACATCCACATAACTCATGGGAGAAAACTAATATTTCTCCTTCATTCCAAGGCATCAAAATGATGCATTATGAGTGCTACAGAGAAAAGTGAAAAAGGTCTTTAGAGGAAAGTCAGAGATTTGATGAACTATGCCATATTGATATACCTATATCAACCCCACAAACTCCCTAAGTAGAACAAGATGAGTGGATGGAACATGTAAGATAATGTGACGAAAAAGGATTGCAAATGAATCGTGAATGTTGTCTTTAAGGGATACATTGATAAACATGGTGAGGTTGTAGAATTCTATAGTCACTCCTTAGTTGATTCCTTGTTTACTAGATGTTATTGTATTACCCATTATTGATCATATATGTGATATTCACATAATTATTACATAATATATCCCTTAATTTATACATGTTAGTGTTTCGATTATTATATTGTATAGTAATTATTTCGTTTTCATGTCTTTGTAGGAATTTGAGCGTAAACGATGAAATCATATTAAAGCGACAAGTTAAGGAACGACAATTAGTCGATTCCAACGGTGGTATAAAGCAGTCGCAAACCTAAACCCAAAACCTAATTCATAACCTAATCCATAACCTAAACCCAAACCTAATGCCAAGCCCAATCCTTCTCCTACCCTCATTGATGAATCATTCCCTCATTTCATCCCTATTCATCTTGATAATTTTATATAAATAGAAGATAATAGGGTGAGAAATAGAGGGGGAAGAGAAGGGAAAAGAAGAGAATTAGAAATCAAAATCTCTTCCTCAATGGAGATTTCCTCAAAGGAGTTCCTCCTCTCAAGGTGATTCTCATCACAAGCCACCACCTATCCATCTCCCACTCATTCTCTGTCCAGATCACTCAGCAATCATCACCTCGCCACCACCATCACCGGACAGTCACATTGCCACCACCGAGCTCCGCCGCCATCATCACGCCACCACCACGAAACAGGGGCGTGACAACCCTGTTTCGCGTCAAACTTTCACTCCATCCACCATCTGTCCTTCCGCCACCACCTAACAACCACTGACCACCGTCACAGACCGAGCACCATCACTCGAGAACCGCCTCGCGAAACAGAGCTCACCGCGGCTCTGTTCCGCCTCGCGACAGAGCTCACCGCGGCTCTGTTCCGCCTCGCGACAGAGCCACTCTCTGCTCCTCTCTCTCGGCCTCTCTTCGTCTTGACCTCCTTCATGTCCTCATCTCTTGCGACCACCGTCACCACCACGACCGAGAACCACCGCCTCCTCTTCGCGAACAGAGTTCTTATCGCGAAACAGGAAGCTCCTGTTCCTCATCTGTTTTCTCTGTTTTTCTCTGTTTTCTTAGTATTTCCTCACCTTTTATCTTATTATGCAGGTTCTGAAAGCGATTTGAGGTCGAAGACAGTCGCGAAAAGCGAGAACGAGGCCGCGAACAGCCGCTGTCGCGCTGGAGAAGGCGACCGGGCGAGGCAATACTGTAGCGAGGGCGGGAGAAAGAGTCAATTCTGTTTATTTGGCTATTCACACCCCCGGTTTTGCTCTGTACCACCACAGAGCGTTTTGGGACCATTTCCTCGGGATTCGTGCACAACCACCTGCTGATCTGCTGAGTGCCACCACATCGAGCTTGTGATAAACTAAATGGGTTGTATAAGTTATTTTGATTTATTTTACTGAATTGTGTGCTTAATTGTTAATTACAAGTTATTTCTGAATTTTTGATAATTTGCTTTCACCTTGCATGTTCGAGAAATTAAACTTGATATGTTTGGTAGTTAGAATTACCCTTTATCAATATTCAAAGCATGTGCTAAAAATATTAAGCTTAAGCTTTGATTAAGTGTGCCTAAAAGGACACTTAATACTTGGTAAGAGCGTATTTGCTTAAAATAATTTGTTAATGTTTGATAGAAACATGATATAAGTTGAAATCGATTTTAACGATCACATATTCGATGTAAGCAAGGGATTCTCATCCCTAACGCTTCTCGTTTTTAAATTCAATAATTTAGATTTAAATAATTTTGCTAATTCATTGGTGAGTCCAAGCCCACAAAAATCCATCTCATATATCTTTTATTTTTCTTATTTTAATTTATTTTTAGTTTAGATTTAAAAATGCTGTAACCCCATTTCCTATAAATTAGTTTAATTAAATTCTAAAATTCAATTGCATTCACCTTCTTCGTGGGATCGAGCCGTACTTGTCGTTGTCTACCAGTTAGGCACCGTGCACTTGCGGTTATTACAAGTGGGTTAAATTAAACTATTAATTTAGGTTGGTTAAATCCGCATCAAGTTTTTGGCGCCGTTGCCGGGGAAGGTTGCGGTGTAATTGAATTTAAGATTTATTTTCACTAATTATTAAAAAAATCATAAAAATTCAAAAAAAAATTAAATTTTTTTTAAAAAAAACAAAAAATTTATTTTTATTTTTATTTTGTTCTTTTTACACTCATTTTGTGTTTGATTTTGCAGATTACACGCTTCTCGAGGATATTGGACGATCCTGCAAAACATCAAGCAAATTTTTTTTTATTTTGTGAGGAGAGTTTTAATTTTATTTTCACCTCGTTCTACGAGTGTGTGGTGTAATAATTTTTAAATTTTACTGTTTTTCATTTTGTTTAAGTAAAAAAAAAAATCTAAAATTCTCTAAGTCAAAAGAAATTATAGGGAAACAACTCTAATTGTTACCCAATAATTTTTATGATTTAGAAATCCGACTTCTAAGACCAAGACCAGTAATTTGATTGCATATGCTTGTGTGCTGATTGAAACAGATAAACAGAAGTCGGACTTTTTTTTTTTTTTTGAATTGTGCTAACTTTTTGTGCAGATTGGAATACGCACACTGTAAGTATTTCTATCACACGCAATGTATTAGCGACCGGGTGCTTTGTGTAATTGTTTGAAATTGTGTGATTGGTTGTTTAATTTCTGTAATTGTGGATGCTAAACTTTAGTAATTCATAATAAGCAGACCCAGCTTATAAATAGAAACTGGTGGGACTTGATATCCTCAACTCATCACTCCAGCTGTGTGCAACCAATATCCTAACATAATTAAAATCAATTAGCAAGTTAGATAGAGCATTTTTTAGGTACGGTGTTCATAGGACAACCAAGACCAAGGTGAATCTAATAATTTTTGTGTTGACCCAAGCTAAAAGTGACGATGAGTTTAATCATTCAATGAACTCCAAGCGGCCACTGCCACAAGGGTAATTTACCCGGTACGCCGAGTCATAATTAAGCTACGATCCACAAGAAGAATTGGTGTTACCAACAGTTTTTGGTTAGGAACATTAGCCTCAAGTGTGCATTTAACATCACATCGTTCTCACATCTATTGGCTTACAGAGCGGTAGCACAAGGAAGTACTTAATTGGACCATTGTGACCTCCTTCTCTTGTGCGATAATCCGGTTTCTTTGAAACAAAACTCTAGCCTACTGATTTTGAACTTTGCGGTGTAAAGTGTACACTCTTAGGATCAACTTGTAGCACCCATTGCTGTGTCATAAAGATTACATAAGAAATAATTGTCCCCCAAATATAAAAAAATAATTGATCTCAAAAACGTTGATTGCTTAGGGATGCATGTTTCTTGTGCATTTATTGGTTGCTGATTGCATGTGAGCCTGTGTATATTTTTAGAGTTAGTGCTTTCAAAAAAAAATATGAACACAAGGGATTATCCAGCCTATTTTTCCGAGCAAGTCAATTCATTTTATGACATGCGACGACCTGAGTATGATCCATATTTAGATTATTACCCAGGTCTAGCTTATCATTCTGACTTATCATGGGCTCATGGTCAGTACCATGAAGGCCCTCTAGACACTCCTCAGACTCCTCAAGCTTTCATTTCTGATAATGAGTTAGAGGATATCATGAAAATTTTTATAGAGCGAACAGGAGCAATACTTGTGCAAAATTCTCATGATATCATAGAATTGACAACTATTTTTCAACAAAATTCTCAAGCTATCCGGAAACTTGAGATGACTGTGAGTCAGATAGTTGAGTCACTTCCTAAGATAGAGTCAGAAAAATTCCCTAGTGACTCATTTATTGATGAACCTGTCGATTCTGAGACACTACAGACATCTCCTTCCCGTGTTGACTCATGCCTCCCTATTGACTCATGCATCGAATCAAACTGTGAACATTTTTTAGTGTCTCCCCTTGACTGTTTAGAGGTTTGTTTGACTCAATTTAGTTTAGACTTTGATGTTGATGATTCCATTAGGGAAGTCAATGATTTGCTTGACTCAGTCCCTATTGTGGATCCTAGTTATAAATGGAAGTCTAAAGTGAAGCCTCTTCCACCCAGTGAGTCAAAACTCGCCCCATCAATTGAGCCACCTGAGCTTGATCTTAAACAATTACCTGACACCCTCAGGTATGCATTTTCAGGTGATGAGTTGTCTAGACCAATATCTCTATATGATTCATGTGATGAGCCTGTACCACCTGATATATCCATCGTCTCATCTACTTGCATCACATTCCCATTTATTAAGGCTACTTTCACCGATCCCTTGTGTTGTAGTGAGGATTTCAGTTTTCACCATCCTATTGTGCAAATTATCCAATCATCCGATTTGGAACCAGACATAGGATGTTCCCTTTTTGGAGCACGCAAGGATCATCTGTTGTGTATGACTACTGGTCACTTTTGGAATGTCCTAGTGTATTTGGTGCCCCATGTGATTGCTATATTTTGGTGGACTAATCCTCAACTGTTCAGGTTGTTGATATACGACCATGGACTAAGTGTTTGTCATGTTCTTCCTCTCCACTATTTGATACACCATTTTTTAGGAAGAATATTTGTCGGGCTGATAACGGTAAACCAAACGCTCCTAGGAAGCAGCCTAGCTTTAGTTGTGTGTCTTTGCTGTTAGTCTGGATTGATTTTCGAGTACCCTATTTAGTTGTGTTTCACTCATACTCGTTAGCTTCGTAACAATTTTGACTTCCAACTTGCTTTTTCTTTTTAGTTTTCTTTGTTAGTGTCGAGTCTGCATTTTATCGATTTCTAATGAAAACTCCATGATTCTTATATTTATGAGCCTCATTGATGGATGACTTCTTGGAAATTGGTAAAATCTTCACCGCGGTAATACTGTTCTAACCTCCTCTCATGTACTTCATTCATTTGTCAGAATTATTTTGTTAAACATTGAGGACAATGTTTGGATTAGGTTTGAGGGTAGGGTTCATGAGTCGGTGAATTTTTCATTTTTTTGTAGTGTTTTCTTTTCTTATTCTTAAAAAAAAAAAAAAAAAAAATTCTGTCAAAACAATTTGGTCTTTTGTGAAAATGGATTTTAAATGTTTTATGCTCAAGAAAATCCAAGCCAACTTGACATATTGGTATATTGATAAAGACTGAAAGTTTGGTATGATCCTTAAGCTAGATCTGGTTCATAAGATTTTTCAACTCGATTATCTTTGCACCATGAGCCATGTTAGCATAACTTGAAGTTGATGAGTGAAATATATACTAGAAAACCTTAGAATAATAGTGGAGACTTAACCCTGAAAGCTTTGAACATATCTATTTTTCTGAGGGTTATACATAAACTCTGATTTTTCTTTAGTCTGTATTATCTCGTTGATGATCTCATTATTCTTATTTTTCTGATCAATTGCTTTGGGAATGACATCAAAATTGAATTATTACACTAGAACTTCTTGGCTTATTCAATTGAGATGTCATAATACTGACCCGAACTTAGGAAATGATCTAGGCATTTTTTTTGTTAGACCATTAACTAGCCTTTTAACTTACCTATAACATTAACCTTTTTTGTAGCCTTTTGAGCCTTAGATTAACTTTTATTTGTTAACCCATTAACCTTTACCAACATTTTCTGGGAATGTGTATGGATGGATATACTTAGTGTCAAAAGGGCATGAAGAGCAAAATATGAGATATTTCATAAATCCTCTATGAAAAAAAAAAAAAAAGGTTGAAGAAAAGAAAAATAGAAAAAAAAATTCTTCAATGAGGATAAAGATGTGAAAATGAAGAAAAAAAATTGATGGTGCGCAACATTGATTTATTCTTGACAGCCCTAATTGTTCGTATATTGGGTGTATACATTCCTAGAAATTTTTGTTAGAATCCTTTGACATTCCTTATTAACCATTACCCGAGCCCCATTACAACCCAACAAAGTCCTAGTTGATCTTAAGTAAAGGTTGGTTGTGTAGATGTGGAGATTTAATAACCAAGACCTATGGTGTTTGATTCAACATTCCCGAAAGTAATTGATATTCCTGTCCATGAGATCATGTTCATTCCATTATTGAAAAGTCCGTTTTTAATAATACTATATGTGAGATGATTGTTTTCCATTATTTACTCTTTTCCTCACATATAAACTGAGTGAAATACCAAATCTCTGAGTGCTTTATTGTGAGTGACATGAGAGGTTTGAAGTCAAAACAAACTTTCTACAGGAGATTTAGTCAGTGTTTTACTCTGAAATGAAAAGTTATGTTGACAGTGCTATCCACACACACACATTGAGTTGAGGATGATTATGAATTTTTTCTAACCTTGGGAGAATATTAAATTATTTGGAGATTTGTTGATACACTAAAATGACACTGTTGGTTTCTTGTATTTCTTGAAGTTTTAAAATGAACACTGTTTGACCAAGTTTTGATTAAGTCAGTAATGTTTGTGGGTAACATTTCTGGAAACCCTCACGAGACTAGAGGTAATCTAGGGGTTTAAAGCCTTGTTGCACGTTTAAGGTAAGTGCAACCGATGATTTCTGCGAAAGTGAGTTAGAATTTTCTTTTTATTGTTTTGCTCGAGGACTAGCAAAATATAGGTTTGGGGGTATTTTATATTCACATAATTATTACATAATATATCCCTTAATTTATACATGTTAGTGTTTCGATTATTATATTGTATAGTAATTATTTCGTTTTCATGTCTTTGTAGGAATTTGAGAGTAAACGATGAAATCATATTAAAGCGACAAGTTAAGGAACGACAATTAGTCGATTCCAACGGTGGTATAAAGCAGTCACAAACCTAAACCCAAAACCTAATTCATAACCTAATCCATAACCTAAACCCAAACCTAATGCCAAGCCCAATCCTTCTCCTACCCTCATTGATGAATCATTCCCTCATTTCATCTTGATAATTTTATATAAATAGAAGATAATAGGGTGAGAAATAGAGGGGGAAGAGAAGGGAAAAGAAGAGAATTAGAAATCAAAACCTCTTCCTCAATGGAGATTTCCTCAAAGGAGTTCCTCCTCTCAAGGTGATTCTCATCACAAGCCACCACCTATCCATCTCCCACTCATTCTCTGTCCAGATCACTCAGCAATCATCACCTCGCCACCACCATCACCGGACAGTCACCTCGCCACCACCGAGCTCCGCCGCCATCATCACGCCACCACCACGAAACAGGGGCGTGACAACCCTGTTTCGTGTCAAACTTTCACTCCATCCACCATCTGTCCTTCCGCCACCACCTAACAACCACTGACCACCGTCACAGATCGAGCACCATCACCCGAGAACCGCCTCGCGAAACAGAGCTCACTGCGGCTCTGTTCCGCCTCACGACAGAGCCACTCTCTGCTCCTCTCTCTCGGCATCTCTTCGTCTCGACTTCCTTCATGTCCTCATCTCTTGCGACCACCGTCACCACCACGACCGAGAACCACCGCCTCCTCTTCGCGAACAGAGTTCTTATCGCGAAACAGGGAGCTCCTGTTCCTCATCTATTTTCTCTATTTTTCTCTGTTTTCTTAGTATTTCCTCACCTTTTCTCTTATTATGCAGGTTCTGGAAGCGATTTGAGGTCGAGGACGGCCGCGAGGAGCGAGAACGAGGCTGCGAATAGCCGCTGTCGCACTGGAGAAGACGACCGGGCGAGGCAGTACTATAGCAGTACTGTAGCGAGGGCGGGAGAAAGAGTCAATTATGTTTATTTGGCTATTCACACCCCCGGTTTTGCTCTGTACCACCACAGAGCGTTTTGGGACCATTTCCTCGGGATTCGTGCACAACCACCTGCTAATCTGCTGAGTGCAACCACATCGAGCTTGTGATAAACTAAATGGGTTGTATAAGTTATTTTGATTTATTTTACTGAATTGTGTGCTTAATTGTTGATTACAAGTTATTTCTGAATTTTTGATAATTTGCTTTCACCTTGCATGTTAGAGAAATTAAACTTGATATGTTTGGTAGTTAGAATTACCCTTTATCAATATTCAAAGCATGTGCTAAAAATATTAAGCTTAAGCTTTGATTAAGTGTGCCCTAAAAAGACACTTAATACTTGGTAAGAGCGTATTTGCTTAAAATAATTTGTTAATGTTTGATAGAAACATGATATAAGTTGAAATCGATTTTAACGATCACATATTCGGTGTAAGCAAGGGACTCTCATCCCTAACGCTTCTCGTTTTTAAATTCAATAATTTAGATTTAAATAATTTTGCTAATTCATTGGTGACTCCAAGCCCACAAAAATCCATCTCATCTATCTTTTATTTTTCTTATTTTAATTTATTTTTAGTTTAGATTTAAAAATGCCGTAACCCCATTTCCTATAAATTAGTTTAATTAAATTCTAAAATTCAATTGCATTCACCTTCTTCGCGGGATCGACCCGTACTTGCCGTTGTCTACTACTTAGGCACCGTGCACTTGCGGTTATTACAAGTGGGTTAAATTAACCTATTAATTTAGGTTAGTTAAATCCGCATCAATATGCACATTAGAGATTGATACAAGAAAATATCCAATTAAGTAAATATGTGATCATATTTATTTTTTGAATGTTGTTGAAACATATTTGTCCAATATAAAGGTGTAACCTAAGAAATTTGTTAACATTCTCCCTGACTTTAGGACGTTCCTTAGTTTAGACTTGAATTTTATATTTCAAAAACCTTGGAGGATTACTTTGGGAAATATAAAACAAATAGTGATGAACTTAAGAGGTCGATAACCTATTTGTGTTTAACTCATGGCCTCTTCTAGAAGAAAAAAAAACTTGATATTTTTTCTTTTTGAACATTTCAACTTGTATTATTCTTTTGAGGAAACATTTTTTGAGCTAAAGCTAGAATTTCATCTTGAGAGGTTTGCTTGGATTCACTTGTGGGCATTCCAAATCAATTGCATCTTATTGTCCCATATACATATGTTTGACATGACCCACAAATTTTTGGGTTGTTATTGTGTTATTCATTGTTAGACTAAGATTCTACTATACATAGAAGGTTAGTTGAATTAATTTTTGTTTAATTTTTTGAGTATTTCTAAAAATTACTTGACTATGAATTGATTAGAGCCATTTCATGCCAAATTACACAAAGATGTGTGTTTGTGTCTTAGATGTTCATTTCTTAAGTTGAAAAGTGGATTGATTCTCCATATAACTTAAAGAATACTAATGGAGACTTGAATCCTGTGCGCTTTCTAGATTTTCTTCTTTTTGAGGGTTATAAGCTAGTTCTTAATTTCTCGAGTCCGACATTATTTCATTGCATATCTCTATACTTTATTTATATGTTAGATATTGATAACAAAATCAAAGTTTGAAGGATGTTATGGTAGCCTTTAATTGTTTAGATCGTTAACCACCAATTCAACCCATTAGTTAGTCAATTTTATTATCGCGTCCCATTACTTTTTTAGAAAGCTTAGGGATGAGTTATCAAAGAAAAAAAATATTTTATTATGGAATATTGTACTTAGTAGTTTTTTTTCAAAAAAAAAGTTACAAAGATCCTCAATATTCGATACCATTTTATATAGTACAAAAAAAGTTGAAAACGAAAAGAAAAGTTAGTACTTATTTACCATCAGTAAGAAAATTAAATACTCAAAAACAAAAAAGGGACTGAGTCGAGTTTTGAAATCATCCTTACACTTATCTTAAAAGACCTCTAATTTTCTCAAAAGTTTTTTTTATCCCTATCCTTTCTTGTTTACCCTTGTCCTAAGCTCTAGTACAACCTAGTCAAAAATCCTATTTTGATCTTTAGAAAGGTATGACCGTAATGTGGAGGGTAAATTAAGAAAAGTTTATAATGAATGAAGTCAACGTTCTCAATTGATGATATTCCTTCTAGAGATCATATTTTATAAACTCTTGATTATCAGTCTTTTGCTTAGTATGTGAAGTATCTCAATTTTTATTTCATCATATTCATGTACATTGATAAAATTAGACAAATCTTTGAATGATTCATTCTGAGCAATTATATTACCTTGTAAGATTTGATGTCGAAACGAATTTTTTATAAAGTAATCTAGAGATTAGTCCACTTTAAAATGGAAATTTGTGACAAATAAGCATTTCACACTCTTAGTGTTAACATGCATGATAAACTTTAAATCTTATAGGTAGTACTTACTAATATCTATTATTGAGTTTATACTATTTAGATATATTTGATGAATATGTTTCCTAGGACTTATGCATTTGAGTAGCAACTTTCTAAGAATAAATAAAAAATGAATGCATAGACCATGGTTTTGAGATTCTTAACTTGTGAGTATCACTGATGCTTGTGGATATCATCTCTAGAAACCCTCACGAAACTATAACTCGTTCATTTAAGGAAACCTAGGGATTTAAAGGCTTGTCGCATAAGCTAAAACGTAATCGCGATGCCTCTAAAAGTTAGTTTTTAGTCTTTTCTTTTTTCTCGAGGACTAGCAAAATGTAGATTTAGGGGGATTTGATAGGCTTAGAAATGTGACATTTTTATGCCCAAAACATATTATTGCTATGTCCAGGAATTTAATAATAACTTCCCATAATAAAGTAAAGTTCAAGACCTATAAAGCCCAATGACTTGCAAGCCCAAGATCCATTAAATCAAGCCCATGTAAATCACAAGTGATGGATGAAACTTGTAGTTATATTGATTTAGTACTTGATTATTCAATGCTTAGATGAGTTGTGCTCCAATTAGTTGGATTCATCTCATGTTTTGTGTTTCTACATTTTAAATCCTAAAGTAGATATGCTACTCTTCATATGTTCTCAACAAGCCCACCCAGTGTTTTAAAAAGCGCTAGGCGGTGGGCGGGCGGCGAGTAGGTGCCTAACGCCCAGGGGCCTAGGCGATTTTAGGTTTTGTATTATAACTTTAATAATTTACAAAAGTTAAGCATAATGCCTTATCAATTACATTCAATTTAATGCCAAGATACATATGCAAAATTTAAAAACATGAAAAATTAACAATCATGAACAAAATTTATTAAAACTCAAATGACTGAAGTTGGTCATGATGGGTATTTTATACAAAGTTGAATTTGTGGACAAATATCCAAACATACTCTTTATTTTTCTTCAAATTGCATAAATGACCTCAATCATGTTTGATAAAATCTACATTACTAAAATTGGTACCGGCAGATCCTTTGAGAATTCTATTAAGTAATCCTCATTTGCTACATTCAGACATATACTCAATAAAAAATAATTACATTATTTATTTCCAAAAAAGGGGAAAGAAAAATAAGAACACAATCAGCCTTATCAAAAATAAAAAATAAAAAACTTGCCCAGACCGCCTAGACCTCGCCTCAATCATCCAGACCCTGCCCATCCATTAAACTGAGTGTTTTTCTAACGCCTAGCGCCTAGGCCATTTTTTAGAACACTGAGCCCACCTCCTCGTGATCATCCTAAGGCTAGAAGTAAGTGATTTGAAAGTTCAAATCGTCTAGCAAAGGAAAAGGATGAGAGTCATTCTTAGGTGAGTTTGGCATGAAATAGGGTGAATATCTTAAGAGTGGTCTTTTGAGTGACGTTAATCCATGATTGTGAGCCAAAAGCCTTAAAGTTTATTATCATATTTTCATCAATAATTTCTATATTTTATTAGGTTAAGTATTTTGAATTGATTTTAAAACAAGTTTTCCAACTTCTTTCAGGCCCTTTTTATTGGATTCAACCCGTACATGCCAATGTCTAACCAATAGACAACCTTGTACTTGCGGTAAGATTTGAGATCAATCAAACTCTACTTCAACCTAACCTCGACAGACCTAACACCTTCTATGCATGTCTCTGCAACATCTCAGTATCTCATCCATTTATTGCTTACTCTATCTGCAACACCCCCGCCCCACTTTACTCTCTCTTTTTCTTTGTATTCTCTACACTGCACTCTTTCTCTCAACAAAAACGATGGAGAACCCATAGAGCCACTTTGGATCTAGTAATTGTATTGTTTGATTTCCCCTAATTTTTTTTTCCTTCTTTGTTTAAATTTTGGCGAGCGTTATCTAAAATGTTTGTTATCTAATTGGTTATGTAGTCTAAAAACTGAACAGTCCAATGGTAAAGTCTAAAATTTATGTGTTTATTTGGTAATGCAATTATTGTTAATTTGGGTATGTGATTTTTTTTCCAGTTCTCATTCCTCTCAAAGTAGACTTTTCTATAAGATTGGGTTCTCCTTATCCCTTAACCTATTTCTCCGCTTTCCAATTCCTTAATACTATGTTTAGTTTTACACTATGTGATGGATGGGTGTGCTTACTGAATGTTTTATACACTATCTGATGGATGACTTTACTTACTAGATATGGAATATTGAGTTTTGGATGTTTCCCAAATGTTTCTCCATGTTTGTTTAAAACTTTTATGTAGGTAAAAAGATGTGAGTGTTGAAACGTGAAATTGACATGCCTTAAAGAAAATCGCCAAGGAAAGTGTTTGGTTTTTTTTTTGGGGGGGGGGCGCTTCACTATGAACACATATAAGTTGTACACTATGAACACATATAAGTTGTATGGCTATGGCTGATTATAAAAAGTTTAAATGTATGACAAGTTTAAATAATTTATGGCTACATGTTATTACAAGTGCTGAAAATTATTACAACCGTACACCTGGCATGGGTCAACCCTAACGCGAGAAAGGCTTCAACGCGATCCCAAGCGAACACAAATCTCTGAGCTATCATAGGTCCAAGACCCACTCACACAAATCATTTCTTAGCCCAATCAAGCATTGAGTCCTAAATAGAGCCAAGTATCGAAGAGACTCAGTTATGCACATGTAAGATTCTGGGCGAGATATATATATATATATATATATATATATATATATATATATATATATATATATATATATATATATATTTTTTTTTTTTTTTTTTTTTTTTGAAAGGCAAGCGGGGTTTTTATAGGATCCCAGAACCCATAAAGATGTCACAAGCTGGGTTTGAACCCATGACCTAGTGGTACCATCCGCCAAGCTCTAACCGTTGAGCTGTCATGCCATTGGCGTGGGCGAGATATTTCCCTCCATCACGCCCTCGATAGCAGGGACAGTTGTGTAGGGAACACTCGCCACTTCACTAAATGGGTGGAAGTAGAGTCTCTCTCCAAGATAGGAGATAATCAAATCAAGAACTTTCTCTGAAAATCTATTATCAGTTGGTTTGAAATACCGAAAATCATGGTCAGCGATGATATGACTCAATTTGAAGGCAAGAAAGTCAAGTAGCTTCGCACCGACTTGAGCATCAATTACCACTTCTCAGCGTCGAGGCACCCTCAGGCCGATGGACAAGTAGAAGTTGCCAACCGAAATATCCTTAAGCAATCAAAAGAAAACTCGAAGCAACTAAATGGCTCTTGATCTCTAAATTTCTAAGCATCTTTTGGGCATACCATACCACAAAAAGGACTTCGACTATAAAAACACAATTTGCTTTGGCCTATGGGTCTAAGGCGATGGTTCCAATAGAACTATGAATGCCTACGTTCAGAATGGAGGAGTTTGAGATGAAGGACAATGATGAAGCTCTAAGAGTCAGACTAGACTTGCTCGAAGAGCGAAGAGACATAGCTTCCTTCAGAATAGTTGCCTATCAACAAAAGATGGTTCAATACTATAATAAGAAGGTTAAGACTCGAGAATTCAAATTCGTTGATTGGGTACTCAGAAAAACCCAGCCAAATACAAAATCCCCAAGAGAAGGCAAGTTAAGCCCAAACTGGGAAGGTCCATACAAGGTGACAACAACAAAAGACCCAGAACCTATTGGCTAGAGAACCTGAGAAAAGAGCGTTTGAAAAGACCATGAAATGTAGAACACTTTAAGAAGTACTATCAATAAAGGTACCCCTCTTTAGGGGTGGGCATCCCATCCCACAATCCCAATTTCGTCCCGTTTCGATTTTTGTGGGTCCTATTGGGATTGATCAATCTCATCCTGATCCCGTCTTGTCCTGATCTAGAGTGGGATAGGATCAAGATGAAGATTTTTAATCCCACCCATCCTGAACTGATTTTTTTAATATTTAGTATGAAATATGTTGTATGAAACTATGAAACTATTTGTTGACGTAACTATTTTATTTGTGGTTTTATTTATTGACATAGATATTTTATTCTCACAAGCTTCCATGTGACTCACTTAGACAATGAATCTAACTCAAACTCTCTCCCTTTTTTTTTTTCCTCTTCCTAACTCTAGACAACAACAATGTGTGTTCTTCCTAGTTTTTAAATGACAAACCCATTGATCGTTTTCGTTAGCAATGTACAAAAAATGGCTATCTTCAATAGTCGTTCTAAAAAAGATGGAGTAAAAGCTAATGAAATGGGAAAATAATAATCAATGGCTTAAACTTATATCGTTGTTCTTAGAGTTGTGTGTTTGGTAAATTCAAAATTTTCAATCTTGCATATTAATTTTCAATCCAAAATGTAATACATGCTCATCTCGTCCCATCCCCAGCCCCTTTGGAATGGGACGAGGTCGGGATGAGGTTTGTCTCGTCCTATCCCAATCTCGAACAAACGAGACGGGATAGGGATGAGGTCCATCCTGACCCATCCTGTGCCCACCCCTACCCCTCTTTAAAGAATCTCATTTCATATGACTCCATGCATAAGAACAAGTCTAGTCCAACCAAAGGACCACGATGGCACACATGCAAACCGAACCTAGTCCATGGACAATTCACTGCAAGCGGGCGAGCCCAGTCCATGTACAACTCACTGCTTCAAGATAACCTAGTCCGATTATGGGGACCATAATGGTGCACATCGGTCGAGCTTAGTCCTATTCAGGATGTCGACAACTTGTCACATAAGTGACCTAGTTCGCCTCAGGAACCAAGGCAACACACATGCAGACCGAATCCAGTCCACGGACAGTTCATTGCAAGCGGGTGAGTTCAGTCCATGAACGACTCACTGCTCCAAGATAACCTGGTCCGACTATGGGGACCATAATGGCACACATCGGTTGAGCCTAGTCCTATTCAGGATGTCGACACCTTGTCGCATAAGTGATCTAATCCACCTCAGGAACCAAGGCAACAAACATGCGGACCGAACCCAGTCCAATTCACTGCAAGCAAGCGAGTCTAGTCCATATACGACTCCCCATTCCAAGATAACCTGGTCCGACTACAGAGACCATAATGGCGCACATCGGCCGAGCCTAGTTCTATTCAGGATGCTAACAACTTGTTGCATAAGTGAACTAGTCCACCTCAGGAACCAAGGCAACACAAATGCGTACCGAATCCAGTCTACGAACATTTTACTACAAACAGGCGAGTCCAGTCCACGGACGACTCACTGATCCAAGATAACATGTTCCGACTACAGGTACCAAAAATGACGCACATCAACTGAGCCTAGTCTTATTCAGGATATCGACAATTTATCGCATAAGTGACCTAGACCGCTTCAGGAACCAAGGCAACACACATGCGAACCGAACCCAGTCCACAGACAGTTCACTGCAGGTGGGCGAGTCTAGTCCACGAATGACTCACCGTTCCAAGATAACCTAGTCTGATTATAAGGGCCATAATTGCTCACATCGGCCGAGTCGAATCCTATTTTGGATGTCGACAGCTTGCCACATAAGTGACCTACTCTGCCTCAAGAACCAAGGCAACCCACATGTGGACTAAATCAGTTCCATGGACAATTCACCACAAGCGAGCGAGTCCAGTCCTCGGACGACTCACTGCATCTAATTATTCCAGTCCACACGGACCAAGGCAACACCTCGACCACCAAGACCCAACTAAAAAGTGTGTCAAATTGTGGTATGAAATCTAGTCCTACCAGATCGAAACAATCTATATGTCACTTTAGTTCTACACAAATTTAAGTGGGTGTATTTTCACAGGTCAATACCTACTCAGGAAGTAGCCAACCTGTGAAGCACAACTCGCTCATACAGATATCACTCTTCAGTGATTTCACCCCCATTGGCGAATCAAGTTATTTTGTTAAGGGAACTACTCAAAGAGGATCAAAGCTACACACATCCCCTTCTGAACCAGACCAGCCCAGTTCTTACTCAGAGTTGAACTGTCTTACACCATGGGTCTTATCTACTCAAATAGAAATGACGTTCTCGACAGTTTAAATTTATACGCACAAGATTGACATGACTCACATTCACTTAGAGCATATATATATAAGACGAGTTGAGAAGAAAAAGAAAACTTTATTAATTGTCAAAGAGTTATTACAAAGTTTGACCGAGTGATCAATTTGAAGGTTTACACACTATAAGAATCTGAGATTGGAGCAAAGTATGGTACGAGTGAAGATCTTCCAGAATACACACTGGAGCTTTGCTCTAATTTGCTCTCCAGAAGAAGCGTCGTGAGTGAAGTTAAGGAATAAGCTGTTGGAACATCCACCCAATGTTGGTTGTTGCAATTATCTCCCAAAGACGGCGGAAGAAGTTGTGGGAGCATCAAAATATGGAAAACAAACTCAAAACCAAAGAGGTACCCCGTACTTCTTCTCCGCAATGTAAGAGTAGATTTGGAGGCCCCATGGAATAACCAGAAGCACACTCAAACCAGGTGGCTTCCTCCAATAGTAGGTCTTGTTGAGGCTCATCGCCGCAAATGTAACAACATTCGGAGACTCCACCAATGAATGTTTCTTTCCATACACTGTAAAGGCCAAAACAAAAGCACACTCTCCAAATGGTTGCATTTGAGAAATGAAGTTTGTGAAACACATGGTAACACCTGACCCTATCAGAACTAACTTATATAAGCGCAATGTTCATGAAAGGAGGTCACCCAACAGTCGCATCAGGGGTGATGGTTTCAATTACAACTGCGCCAATCCTCACTGATTGAATTAATGGAACTACATGCAACCCCATTAACTGGGGGGAATAACTGATGAGACATCGAACAGTCACTCAATCACAGTCGTACACGTGGCATGGGTCAACCCTGACACGAGAAAGGCTTCAACGTCGTCCCAAGCGGACCCATTCTCAAAAAGATGTTCAACCCGTAAGTCAGACATCCAATCTCAAATTGCGCTAGCCCAAGTGGCATGGGTCTTAGGGCTTGACCCAGGATAATAAAGCCGGAGCATGAATTTCTAAGTTGTCATAGGCCCAAGACTCACTTGCACAAATCAGCTATTAGCCCAATCAAACATAGAATCCTAAATATAGCCAAGTGCCGAAGAAACTCAGTCATGCACATGTATGATTCTGGGCGAGATCTTATCTCTTCATTATGCCATTGATAGCAAAGACAGTTATGGAGAGAATACTCGCTACTTGATGTGAGAAAATGGAAGAAGAAAGGTACGCATGCACATTGCTAATTACATCTAATTTTCATTATTCGTTGCATTGTCGTCTGACTTAAGCATCGGAGTGCCTTCGGTTACCACAGTGGTGGTCCCTCACCGCAGTTCGCTTTGCAAGTTTGAGATCACCAAGAACGGATTTGTACACATCAAAAAATCTGTTATACGGTTGTCAGTTAATACAAGTTTAAAAGAATTTTTTTGACTTGTATGTTGGAGGTTGCCCTTTTTTTAAGGAAATGTTTCTTGTATGGTTGCTGGCTATGACAAGTTAAAACTAATTTTGAATTGTATGGTTGTAGAATATGATGGGTTTAAAACATAGAAAATTAGAGGAAATTATGACATATTAATTTAATATCTATTTATTTATTTTTAAGTTTTAATAATTATAAGTTTTCTTAGTTTGTGTATTGATGTTGTGTGTCCTTTGTTAATTTTATCTTCTTTTTTCTTTTGTGGGTATGTATGATGCGGATGAGAAAATAAAATGAAGTGATCAACAGGAGAGTGGAGCTAGCAAATATTAATGTAATAAATAACTTTTGACTATGGTTTTGAATGTAATAAAAGTTGCCTTTTAGTGTAGTGAATTAATCGAATAATATCGTTCTAGCAAGTGCTTTTCACAATCTTATGGGTTGAAACTAACACACACAAAGGTCTTGGATTTCATCATCCCTACTAAGAACTTTTTTTTAAAGTCCTCTCTTATAAGGAAATTGTTTTCCAGTTTTCTTCTGCCATAATATAAGTTCACATTTTTTTAGTTCCATTATGGGTTAATTTATGATAAATAGCTAATTAAATGGCTTTACATACTTAACTTTTTGTTCGTTTTACTAAAATGCCCCTAAGCAATTTAAATGGAGGTAATATCAATCATTATGATTAAAAAGGAGAGATTCTAAATGTCGAGGGAACGAGCGAGGGAAATGAAGTGGCGAGGTGAGAGCCGTTCATTTTTCTCGAAATACGTGTAAAAAAAGTTAACGCACATATCTCGAGGGAAATGAACGGCTCTTACCTCACCACTTCATTTCCCTCGCTCGTTTCCTCGCTCATTCCCTCGACATTTAAAATTTCTCTTAAAAAAGAGCTTGTCAAATTGGCGAAGAAACGTTGCCCATTTCTTGCCCGTTTCCTCACCAATTAGAATTCCCCATTAAAAAACAGCAATTCTAAAACCAGAAATTCTAAATGGCGAGGAAACGAGCAAGGAAAACAACGCGGGGAGGGAGGTGGAGGAAGGTCGTTCACCCCCTCGGGATGCGCATGCAAAAACATGATCCCTTTACAGTAACCCTTCCTCCCATTCTTTCTTTGTTTATAATTCCGGGGGATGTGGTGATGGTGGTTTGGTTCTAATAAGAAGAAGATGGGGCGCGGTTATGCCTGAACGCAGACGCAATAGATATAGAAATAGGGTGGGGTAACAGTGTGGTGAGGTCAATCAGAGGTGACGGAGACAGCGAAAGCTATTGGGGTTGGTGTAGGGATGCTTGGCTAAGGGGTGGTAATCATGGTGGGGGTTTGATTGTGGAGTCAAAAACTTGATTTTCCTGTACCATATGGTCCGTGCATTAGATAACTCTGTGATAATATTGTTTTGCCTTCAAGAATGAGATCGACATCCATGGCGACGATCACTGAACGGTACTGATCTCTGTCTATTATTGCTCTTCATATTTGTTTCCAAATCGATGTTCATGTACAACTTTACATCTTTTTTCTGTAGTCCAATCTCGTCCGAAACCAAGTAAATGTGCTGAAAGTTCTATTGGTGTTTGGATTGTGGGGTGGAGTTTGGTACAGGTTGGTGGTTATTGGAAAGTTGCAGGGGGGGATGTATGATGGGTTTGGGTGAGACTGACGGGACGGTGGTGTTGTAGGTATGACCTTTGTGAAGATAGCATGGCTGAAGATCTTTGTTTTGTTTTGTTTTTTTTTTTTAACAAGGTATGCCTTTTGTGATGCAAAGCTTCTTCTTTTCTTGCTTATTATCAGCTTATGCTCCGAGGGTTATCTTCAATTTCATTTTTTTTATTTTTTATTTGGGGTTAGAAGATTGTTCATGATTACACAAGATGCATTCATGGGTGAACGATAAACGTCTTTGTTTGCTTGTTTGTTTTCCCTCCTTTTCATGCTTGTGGTCTTTGATTTGATCATCTAATATGAGAATTTGATTCTACAACAAATGTGCTTCAAACAAGAAAGAAAACCACATAGCCACCTAGGGGTCACGTGGGGGCACTGGCCTAAATAATTTTTTGTTATTTGTGATTTTTAGACGCTTTGATGCGGGTGACGCCATTCTGTCCTACCCCTTATTCTCTTCCTCTCCCTTCTTCTATTCCTCCATTCTCTGTGACGCCAACGATCCTGCTCCGCTGCCTTTTTCTGTCCCCTCTATCTATTTACTACAAGACTGACAACCACTTTGCCTCTTCCTCTTTATCTCCAAATCTTTTTGCTTGATTTATTTTCCTTTTCAACCATTGCCACTAGCAACCTCAACCTCTCTTGTCTACTTTAAGAAGTAAAATAGTTTTTTTTAGTATTTTCTCGAGATGAATTCGTATATCGAGGTTTAGTTTTTATTTTAGATACATGAAAAATTTGACCCATTTATTTTTCCTCAAAATACAAGCTTGTATCTCATGATTCATCCATAAGTTATTGTTTGAAAGACATTTTGTTAATCAACGTGAGCCTTTTGATAGTCAATACACGTTGATTGCTAATCCTAAGGGAGGCTGCAACAATGATTAATGTCGGGGTAACATTTAATTAATTATTTTTTATAGGGCATAAATAACAAAAAAAAATATAAACATATAATTTACATTTGAAAATAATTTTTGCCCTTTAATTTTATATACCAATTTGAATTGGCTTCTATATATCTATCTTTTGCGCTTTTACAAAATAGTTTGTTGGATCTATTTTATTCTCCCATAAATTAAATGGAGTTTTGTTTAGCAATTGGTGTTTTGTATAGTTATTTATGTATTATTCAAATTAAAAAAAATCTATTAAGTCATTAATTATTATATTATTATTAATTAACTATGATTTGTCACTTCGCCCCCTTCAACAAAAATCCTAACTCCGTCACTTCGACCACCCTAAGTTTTATGTTTTGTTTTTTTGGATTAATTTGTCCATGGGGTTGTTCAGATTGTGCTCCTCAGCTCCGATTCACATTTGTGCTATTTTACTCAATTTATTTCTTGATTTTGATATCACATTTTAGCTTATTTATTTGATTGGGCTCCTATTAGCACCAATTTTTATTGTTATGCTTCTAGTTGATAGTATTAGTTGATGACCATTTGAATCAGATTATTTGTAACAAGCTTATTAACATCTGGTTATTGATTGGATCACAGGATGCTCTCATTATGAACACCCAAAACATATAGCAGCTAATTCATAAAAATTACAAGATTGAATTTTTAGTTCTAAGTTGGAGTCTCATTTTGCTTTTCTCATCTGTCATTTGGGGGCATTTTGTATGGTTGAATGTGCTCACAACCCCATCCACTTATTTGCAATTTTTTCAATGCAAAGATTCGAGAGGTGGTTTGAGACCTTGTTAAACATCATGCCAAAATTGTTGGATGGGGTAGAGGCAGAGATGTTGAAGCTCAACCATATGTAGCAACAGCTCCACAGAGGTCCATTGCTCAACCAAATGGTTATTATTATTATTATTATTATTATTGATGATACACCAAAATGTCACAACTCTGAGTCGTACACGTGTCATGATGATCTCAAGGAAAGATAGGCCATAGCGCCAGCCCAACATTGATCTGACTCAAGCAGTTCTAAGCCTGTCCAATGCAGTCCTCCCGAATTCTTACAGCTTGCTAGGCTCACGTGTTTCATAGTTATCCTCAATACCCGTAAGCCTTACTATAGGCAAGTGTCTCGAGGATTAGCATCGGACGAACAAAATCAGCAGCTCTTTGCTTCCAACTAGGAAGCATATTTCAGAGTATATGTCACATAAGGAGACTTGTACCTATAGACCACTATCAGAATGAGAACTATCTCTCGCATATTTAGGAACACGCGATTAGCAGGGAAACTTCCTTCCACAGCACAACTTCTAATTTGAAAATGATCTCCATGAAGATCTTCTTCCCTAAACTATGTCATCGATGATCTAGTCGAATCATGACTCTTGCACTATAAATAAGACATGAGATTGGTAAGCTCAGGTACACTACAAATTTCTTGTTGACAACATTACACATTCCTCGGATCCCTGTATGAATTTAGCATCGGAGTGTCGTCGACCACCACAAAGGTGGTATGTGGCTCACGTGTGTTCCTTGTACAGATCAGCAGGTTAAGATCAAAGTAGCGAGCGGAAAATGACTGTATCAGTTTTGCATCGTCCGTGGGGACGACAAAGTTCATAACCTTTTACTAGAATCATTTATCCACAGGCTAAGAAGAGATGGTGACCACTCGATCACGCAACAATGAAGAATAAGGGGACACGTCAAATGCCCAGACTGGCCCTATACCACCGCTGTCAGCGATGTCGGTGGCACACGGGCAACAAACTCATGCCCCTGCGTCAGCAACGACAACGATGGACCCTAGGATGGATTTGTTGTCGTCTTAGATACAACAAATCGCCAAAGCCGTGGAGACTTTCATACAACAAAATCCTCTACCCACTAATGGAAATCAGGAGTAACAAAGGCCTCCGTCTTCGGAAGACAACAGAGAGCAAACACATGAGAGTCAAGCCCCTGCTAGTTCCCATTAGACTAGAGGAGGCGGTGCAGCTAACGCAAAATCGACTCTCAGGGTGGAAAGGCTTGACCCTCAGAACCCCCTCCACAAAGGGGCGCATGATCTAGACGTGTTGTACCATTTCTTTGTTTTTCTGTTCGTGGACCGTATCATGAACGAAGCCCCTTCCAAAGAAGTTCACGCCTCCAAAGCTCGACTTCTACGACGGGACCACCTACGCCATTACCAGAACGTAATGGTACTCAAAAAAGGATCTGAGTTGGTCATGTGCAGAACCTTCCCTACCAGTTTAAAAAAGTCAGCACTAATATAGTTCCACAACCTTCTGCCGAAATCGATCGACTCATTCAAAGCACTGGCGAAAGAGTTTTCAACGTGCTTTGTAGGAAGTCAGGACCTCCGAAAGGGTCCACACTACATACTGTCTAAAAAAAAAAATCCAATGAGACACTTAGAGAGTTTGTCACATGCTTCAACGTCGAGCTGACACTCATCGATGGCTGCAGCGATGACACAGCCGTGATGACTTTTACCGCGAGCCCAAATGAGGGAAAGCTTTATGAAAGTTTCACCTTGGAACCCCCTTTGGATATGACGAAGGTCCTTAAAAGCGCCCAAAGGTACATCACCTTAGAAAAGTTGAGAACTGTGAAGAGAAAAATAGATGGAGATAATAAACATTCCATTCCTAAAGACAAGGAGGGAAGGATGTGTGAGGATGAAGAAAAAGGCAAGTGAAAGCGCAATGACAACAGGTTAGATTCAGGTCGGGCTGGGCTAGAAAAAACATCCAACTATGTTGGATCCAAAGCCATAACACCCCTAAATTCTAACCTGTCGAACGTCCCGAATTCCATGAAAAACTAAAAAGATTTGAAGTGGCCCCCAAAGTAACGCGGAGACAGCTCCAAACTTGACACCAACAAATACTGCTGGTATCACAAGGAAGGCGGCCATGATACAAACGACAGAAATAGTCTAAGGTATGAGATTAAGTATTGGATTCGCAGGGACAACCTAAAGGAATTCCTCAGCTTTGAGAAGCGACCAGAATGATCCAGGGACGGGGGGAGTTAGTCAAGGAAATAGAGAAGGAGACTCTGGGCATAATCTATGTCCTTCAAGCTGTCGGGTCGGATGAAGGCCAGTCGAAAAGGTTTCGCAAGCGGACTCTACTGGAGATGCAAACACAACTAGCAGATGAGGACATACGCGTTTGCTACTCGAGGGTGCAAAGCCCCATTCTCACCTTAACCTTTGGACAAGGACATCGAAAGAGTCTGAGCACCTTACAATGACACCCTAGTTATCTCGGTTTCCATTGCAAGGTGAGAGGTAAAAAAAGCTCTGATAGACATTGGGAGCTCACTCAACGTCCTGTTCTACAATACGTTCCGCGGTATGGACCTCAAAGAAGAAAACCTGACGTCCGTAGACTACCTGCTGATCGAATTTAGCGGAGAAAAATGCTTCCCGATCGGGAAGATAAGGTTTTATTTCTGGACTTCATGGTAGTAGACGCGTCGTCTACCTACAACGTTATTTTGGGAAAACTATGGCTCTACCAAATGGAGGCAGTAGTCACCACCCTTCACCAGTGCGTTAAGTACACTACAAACCACTATGAAAGAATGATACGTGGAGACCAGCCTATGGCACAAGGTTGTCATTATGCCGCATTAAAGCAAATAGAATGTTCCCAGATCCAATTGGATCCTACAGTGCAACCTGAAACAGAGTCGGATCCTGCAACTATTGACGCACAACTCCACTCGTACGTGATCCCAATAGTGGAGGCTAATTACAGAAACATGGAACAATCAAGTGGAAGAAAAGCAATATGTTCTTCAACCCAGCATAACGGAGAGGTCAATGCTGTAGGGAGTACAACCCCACGACATTCTGTTGGTGCGGGGATTAACTCCCACACAATGTTTACTCTTCAGTAGCCTCAGTGACATCAGTGAAGCTCAACAGTCCGCTTAAAGTTCAGCGATCCAACAAGGGCCATGCGAATTAACTTCAGGGTTGGGTCAACTCCTCTCCTCCAATAGTTAGTCTATTTCAATTGTTTATTCTCCTTTCCATAGTCAATGTAGAGTTTAGTTCTCAGAAATTTATGTGATTTGCAATCATTTAAGAAGTAAAAAAAGAATTCCACAAATACACTCTATTGATTACTGGAAAGATGTAACAACGGGCGTCATGAGGCGAATACAAAAGACTACATACTACAAACATCTGATCTGATGCGACATAAAGTAAAGACTCGCTTAAACAGTCTGACTACGTAAGGAGATCCGAAGAGAGCAAAAAAACCCAAGTAAACTTTGCGCCACTCATTCCCAAAATCAAGGACAAAAGTGCAAGCAGGGGATGAGAGTACAAAGCAGCAGTCTGCTCTTCCAAACTACTCCAAAAAAGTGACCCGACAACGACATAACAGACCTTGCAGCGAGTTGCAAACTTCCTCAAATGGCTTCCGGCCTCCCGAAGGAGGTAGATGAGGATAGCCGCGAGAGACAGAGTGGTCAACAGGACTGCATCCAACCCCATTAATTGAAGGGGAGTAAATGATACTCAACCGTCTCACAATCTACGCCGTACACGTAGCATATTGCATATAGAAAACCGTAGCTCTCACTCTACGAGCCCATGGGCTCGACCCAATATTCAAACATATTCTACCACGTGCCTGACACGAGCATGAAAAACCCTAGTCATTCTTGACACACGGATCACACCTGCTTACCACCAGATGATCCAAGGTACTCATGTCTCTTCATAACTCATCTGCGCAATTCACTCCGCTAGCAAACACAGGCTCGTACACCCGCAGTTGGCTGATGACGACTTCGAATTCATCCTGACACCTATTCCGCCTAGCGTGGATGCCGATTGTTTAGGAAGTGGGAGTCTAATCAGCCCTGTCACGCCTGGTGACGACAACTCGCAGGGACCACTTACTTCTTCGCGAGCAACGATCACCGAACCCGATCAGGTAAGCATAACTGGTGACTACTGGTAACAACTTCTGATCAAAGCCCAGATTTGTAGCCCCCTGCGGGTGTAAATGGTCTGGAAGATGGGAGCCTAGTCAATCTCTAACTGATTTTGACGACACGCCATGGGACCACCGCTCTTCTACAGACCACGGTTGCCAAATTACCTACCCTGGGCTTGTAGCCCCTACTGCGCGGGTGTAAATGGTCTAGAAGGTGGGAGCCTAGTCAGTCCCAAACTGATTCCGATGGCTCACTACGGGACCAATGCTCTTTTACAGACCATGGTCACCAAATTACCGACCTTGAACTTGTATCCCCTCATTGTGGGAGCGTAGATGGTTTAGAAGGTGGGAATCTAGTCAATCCCGAACTGATTCCGACGGTTCGCCACGTGACCATTGTTCTTATACAGACCATGGTCGCTAAATTACCAACCATAAACTTGTAGCACCCACCGCGCCTGCGTTGATAGTTTAGAATGTGGGAGCTTAGTCAGTCCCGAACAGATTCCGACAGCTTGCCACCGGACCACTACTCTTCTACAGACCATGGTCGTCGAAAACTTTCAAATTTGTAGCCTGATGCACACGGGTGTAGATGATTTGGAAGTTAGGAGCCCAGTCAGTCCCGAACTGATTCCGACGACTTACCACGGGACCACTGGTTTTCATCCTGGTCGCTAAACCCTATCATCTCAAACTTGTAGCTCATTAGATACGGGTGTAGATGATTTGAAAGGTGGGAGACTAGTCAGTCCCGAACTGATGTGCTTCGGCACGTGATCATTGTTCTTCAACAGACCATGACCTTTGAATCGTTGCTCCCCGAATTTGTGGTCCACAATTTTACGGGTTGACATTCTATTACCAGCAAAGGACACTCATGCCAACTCATAAATCCTTTCGCCACGCACGAATGAGTGTTACATGGAATGCCAGCCCAAGCTTATAAAACTTGACTCGGAACAAACACTCTAATTACAATGCATGTGCTCGACAACCACATCTCACTCATGCAAATAAGTGCGACCGACATTCAAATAGCCAAAACGAGCCCCCAACAGCTTACCTTGAAAATGGGACACAGCTGGGCGGCGCAGCCGACTCCTCAACCATTCGTGGAACGCCCATTATTAGATGTGTTTACGCACCAGTGACTCTGAGTCACTCGCAACGCAAACGATCAAACTCTCAACAGCAGACAGACTACTCGACTTCCTATTGATCCAATCAGCCTATGCCAAAGTAAAACGACGAGGTAAAACGAAAAATACACAATTGGGATAGCATGCACAAAATAGATACAATGTATTCAATATAATCCTGTTTTCATTAAACAGTTGAAACAAAAAATGTACAAAGTTTACTCCTTATAAGGAGAAAGTATTAAAATAGAAGAGCTAAGCTTAAGGGAGGAGGTAGCTTGAGTTGCGTCTGTCACGTCGCAGCCTGAGCATCTGGATCCGAATTGCCCTCTTCGTCTGATGATACAAAAGCCACTGACAAATCTACATACAACATCTTTTTATAGAGGCCAAGGTCCCATTCCGGATGCTTCTTCTTCATCAGTGTCAACAGCTCCAATCTATCATGTACAACCCATCGAAATTTGCATTTGCCTTGTTCCTGGATAAGCTCATCCTCGCGCGCTTTCGCATCAACAAGTTCACGCTCCAACATCTCCAACTTGTCTGTCAGCGCATCAACCTGAGATTGCTCTGTAATCAAACTGCTATTTACCGCAATAATATCATGTTTCTCCAATTCGAGCTGATTCTTGGCCTCCTAAGCATTAAACTCTACATCAAACTCCAATTGTTATTTCTGAACAACCCAATCAGCCTCCTTCAAGGCATCATCCTCAGCAAGGGACCGTAATTCAGAATGCGCCTCGGCCGCAGTTTCCTATGCAACCTCCAAATCACAACAAGCCAGATCCAATTATTGTCGAAATCTGTCTTTTGCAGACCTCGCCTCCGCTAAATCAGACTCAAGGGCGTTCAGACGAAACCCTCTGAGCCTCAACAACAACAGCTGACCGTTTCAGCTTCCTCTCCTCAATAGCTCAATCTCATAAAGTGCGTAAAAATACAACATCTGTATGTGCGAGATGACACGTTCCATGGTGTACACCCTCTCATGGGCTGCCTCGACTTCCGTCCCAACAACGACCACCTGGCTCAAGAGAGACATTCTCAGCATAAGGTACTTTAAACTCTTATACATACGCCTTTCTAGCGTATCCTCGTCGGGTTCTGGAGCGTGATCCATCAGCCAGCTATGACACATGCTTAAATGTTTTTTTGAAGCATTGTTCACATCAACCTCTTAATGCCAGACCTAAGTGCTCATATTTACTAAGTCCGAGGCAAACAAACTTATCCGCACATCCGGATGAAGCTCTCCCGGAATAGGGATTACGCCAGCACCCCTTAATGCGCGACGGCTTAGCAGGATCCGAAAGAAGAGGAGGAAGCGAGTTGTCCAACGGACCCTCCCACACTTTGAGATACAACTTGAAGCAAGACGAGAAACAATGTAGACTATGCGAAACTTGACCCGTGTCAACACGACCACTATTGGACAACCCACCAATGGGACAATGATATTCTAGAACCTCAGGCAGATCCTTTTAGGAACCTTTTAGCGTAATGATTTCGTGCAGATCGGCACCAGCAAAAGCCGCCATTGCAGCTAGCATCAATTGCTCGCTCAGAGCTTCCGCCTGCGCGACATTAAGATTCGATATATCTTCAATCCCTGCTAATCGCACGTGGTCCTTCTCCTAGCCAGATACATAGGCTCTGCCTTGACAGGCCGATCAGACTCACGCTCTTCACTTACTAGAGTGGATCGTTTTGAAGACGACCCAGTTCTAACGCATAACTTCTTCGAGCTCACAAAAAAGGCAAGCGTCTCAAACGACTCCTTTATGTCAGACAAGACATGAGACTTAGCTCTGACGACTTTCCTTTTTCTAGAAGGGGTCCCATCTTCAGACTTAACTCATGACAATTGATAAATAGTGGGGGCCACATGCCAGTTGTCCCACAGCCTACTGCGAATAAAATTGGTGACATATATAATGTCCACCACATTCTGCGTTGGCAAGTCGCGGAATGTCTCCATACTGTTTAGTTCCTCTGGGGTAAGAAGAGTAGTGAAAAACCGTCCTGGGAGGAAACACGAGCAATGATTAAAATACAAATAAACACAACGAAATTGGAAGAGAAAGATATACTTTCAAAGTGGCTTGAATTCTTGTTCAAGCAGACGACTCTTGAACTGGAAGTACTTTGAATCCGCAGGAGCCAAGAAGAATTTTTCTGTCAGGACTTGAAGCCATCAGGCAAATTCTCAAAGCAAGCCGGCGACGTCATTTTACAGATAGCGTTATTGTTCAATAAAAAAAAAGTCAACAAGTGGATCACCCGCGGAGTCACGTGGACGCCGGCTTCCTTTGCCCTAATCAAAATGAGAAAAATGATCATGTACATATTAGGCCTCAACTGCGCCGAAAGAAATCCAAGAAGTCCCAAATCACATCCAGAGAACATATAATGGTAGGTTCTCAGGGACCCCAAATTTCGTACGGATTTCAGCAAAGCCCGAATAAGAAAGAAACTTGTCATCGAAAAACTCAAGGCCCTTGGCCAACGTTGTGTTATCAAGAAGGTTTTGTTGAGTAGTGAAGAAAATGAAATATTTTTTTCAATAAGAAGATAAATAGAGCAAGATCTCTAAAATCAAGAAAATAGAAGAGTCAATCTTCGCACGAAGGATAACCTAAATATGGATGTGATTTTCGCCTCTTCTCCACCAAATTGACACATGTTCAATTAATGAAATGCGCGGCTCAAGCAAAGATTTAGACTCAATTATCATGAGCGGTGTATTTTTTCAAGAGATGACTTAGTGAAACGATGTGATGCCCCACTAACTCAAAGGGAGTAGCTGATGATACATCAAAAGGGTCACTATTCTACGCCGTACACGTGTCATGATGATCTTGATAAAAGATAGGCCCTAGCGTCAGCCCGACACTGATCCTACCCAAACGGTTATAAGTCGGCCAATGCAGTCCACTAAACATAACCAAATTCTTAGAGCTTGCTAGATCCACGTGTCTACAATTATCTTCAATACCCGTGAGCCCTGCTACAGGCAAGTATCTCGAGGATAAGCTTCAGACGGGCAAAAACAACAGCTTTTTGCTTCCAATTAGGAAGCAAATTTCAGATTATATGTCACATAAGGAGACTTCTACCTATAGACCACTCTCGGAATGAGAACTGTCTCCGGCGTATCTAGAAGCACACGACTAACATGGAAACTTTCTTCCACAACACGACTCCTAATTAGATAATGATCTCCACAAAGATCTTCTTCCCTAAACTACGTCATTGATGGCCTAGTCGAACCAGGACTCATGCATTATAAATAAGACATGAGGTCGGTAAGCGAAGGTACGCTACAAATTTCCTATTCACAACATTACACCTTCCTCATATATCTGTCTGACTTTAGCATCGGAGTGTCATCGGCTGCCACAACGGTGGTCCATGACTCACGTGCATTCCTTGTGCAGATCAACAGATTTGCAGATCAAGGTCAAAACAAGGAATGAAAAACAGTTGCATCAATTATTATTATTATTATTATTATTATTATTGATGATGATACACCAAAACAGTCACATCCTTGAGCCTTACACGTTTCACGATTACCTCGAGGAATTACAGACCCCAGTGTCAGCTCAACACTGATCCGACCCAAGCGGTTCTAAACCCGCCCAATGTAGTTCGCCAAACGAACTCAAACTCTTACAGCTTGCTAAGCCCACACGTCTCACAACTATCTTCGATACCCGTAAGCCCTATTAAGGTAAGTATCTTGATGATCGGCTTCGGACAGACGATTACAACAACTCTCCACTTCCAACTAGGAAGCAAATATCAGAGTACATTCCACACAGAAAAACCTCCTTCTACTGATTACTCTCGGATTGGGAACTATCTCCCGCGTATCTAGGTGCACATGACTAACAGAGAAGTTTCCTCCTACAACACGACTCCTAATTAGATAATGATCTCCACGAAGATCTCTTCCTTAAACTACACCTTCGATGGCATTGTAGAACCAAGACTCATGTACTATAAATAAGATATGAGGTTGGTAAGCTAAGGTGCGCTACAAATTCCATGTTTACAATATTACACCTTCCTCAGATCCCTATCTTACTATAGCATCGGATTGCCATCGGCCACCAAAACGGTGGTCCTTGGCTCATATGCATTACATATGCAGGTCAGCGGGACTAGGTCAAAGCAGAAAATGGAAAATGACTGCATCAGTTTGGCGCCAACCATGGGAACGACAAAGTTTCTAACCTTTCACTAACACCGTTTCCCTTCGAAATATAGAGATGTGATGACTACTAGATCACGCAACAATGGAGAACAAGAGGACACGTTAAACGCCCAGGCTAGTGTCGTACCGCCACATTCAGCGGTTTCGGTTATGCACGGGCAGCAGACTCACGCTAACAACAATGATGGACCCTATATGTTGTCTTTCAAATACAGAAGATCGTCAACGCCGTGGAGGCTCTCACACAACAAAACCCTCTACCTGCTAATAGAGACCAGGAGAAACACGAGCCTTCATCTCCAGAGGACGGTAGAGAGAAAGCACAGAAGAGTCAAGCCCTCGCTAGTTCTCATTGAACTATAGGAGGTTGCGTGGTTAACGCGGAGCCGGCCGCCAGGGCAGAGAGGCTCTACCCTCAAAACCCCCTCTGTAGAAAGGTACAGAACCCAGACGTGTTGTATCGTCTCTGTCCCACCATTCGTGGATTGTATTATGAATGGGACCCTTCCAAAGAAGTTCACTCCTTCGAAGCTCGATTTCTACGACGAAACCACCAACCCATTCGACCACCTGCGCCATTACCAGCATGTAATGGCCCTCAAAAAAGGATCTGAGTCGGTGATGTGCAGAACTTTGCCCACTAGCTTGAAGAAGTCAGCACTAACATGGTTCCACAACCTCCCACCGAGATCGAATCCTTTAAGACGCTGGCAAAGAAGTTTTTAACCTGTTAGGTCAGGAATCAACGTTTTCAAAAAGGCTCACATTACATACCATCTTTAAAACAGAGATGCAGTGAGACGCTCAGAGAGTATGTCATGCGCTTCAACAACGAACTGCCACTCATTGACGGTTGCAGCGACGACACAACCGTCATATCTTTCACCGCGGGCCTAAAGGAGGGAAAGCTCTACGAATACCTCACCTTGGAACTCCCTTTAGACATGACGGAGACTCGCAAAAATGCCTAGAAGTACATTACCTTAGAGGAGTTGAGGACCGTAAAAAGGGAAACCGAATTTGAGAAGAATCCATCCGCTCCGAATGACAAAAAAGAGGGAAAAAGACACAAGAATGAAGAAATAAACAAGAGGAAACATAGTGACTACAGTTCAGACCATAGCCGGTCCAGGCCAGAGAAATCATCCAACTACTTTTGATCCAAAGCTGTGACACCCTTCAATTCTAGCATGTCGATTGTATTAAACTCTAAAAAAAACTGGAAAGATCTGAAGTGGCCCCAAAACAGCGCAAAGACCCCTCCAAGCATGATAACAACAAATACTACTCGTTCCAAAAAAAGAGTGGCCTTGATACCAATGACTGAAAGAGTTTGAGGTACAAGATTGAGTACTGGATCCGCAGGGACAAGTTAAATGAATTCCTAAACTCTTAAAAGAGACCACAATGATCCAGGGACCAGGGGGAGTCAGTCAAAGAAATAGAAAAAGGAGACTCCGGGCATAATCTATGTCCTTCATGGAGTCGGACCGAATGAAGATCAGTTGCACAGGTCTCGCAAGCGAACTCTGCTGAAGGTGCATACACAACTCGCGGACGAGGACATATGCATTTGCTACTCGAGGATTCAAAGCTCTATTATCACCTTGACCTTTACAGACAATGACCTCGAAGGAGTCCGAGCGTCGTACAACGACGCTCTAGTAATTTCGGTCTCCATCCAAGGTGGGAAGTAAAGAGAGCTCTGGTGGACACAGGGAGCTAACTCAACGTCCTGTTCTACAACGGGTTCCTAAGTATGGACCTCAAAAAGGAGGACTTGGCGTCTTCAGACTGCCCGCTAATTGGATTCAATGTTTTGATTGAAAAATAAGGTTAGCAGTAGTGGGAGAAGAACCACATCTGAGAAAGGTCTTGTTTCTAGAGTTCATGGTAGTAGATGCACCGTCTACCTACAACCTTATCTTGGGAAGACCATACCTCCACCAGATGGAAACATTAGTCTCCACCCTTCACCAGTGCGTTAAGTACACCGCTAACCACTCCGAATGAACGATATGTGGAGACCAACCTATGACACAAGGCTGCCATACGCTGCACTGAAACAAATAGAATGTTCCCAGATCCAACTGAATCACACAAAACAATTTGAACAAGAGCCAGGCCGAGTGACGGTTGATGCATCACAGTCAAGCGACATAGAAGCAATCTGCTCTTCAGCTCGGCGGAATGAATGGACCAAGGCAAGCAAGAGTACAACCCCTGACATTCCATCGACGTGAAATTAACTCCCCCACAAGGTTTACTCTTCAATAGCCTCTGCGAAAATAACGAAACTCAATAGTCCACTGAGAATACCAATGAATCCACAAGGGTCGTCCGAATTCACTTCATGGTCTGAATCAATTTCTCTCCGTCAACAATTAATTTATGTCAGTTGTTTATTTCCCTTTACGTAGTCAATGTAGAGTTTTAGTTCTTAAAGACTTATGTGATTTGAAATCATTCAAGAAATAAAGAAAGAAATACGAAGACAAACTTTATTGATTACTGAAGAGATGTAACAACGAGCACCTAGAGGCAGATACAAAATACTACATACTACAAGCATCTGAATCTGGTACGATATGGAGTAAAAACTTGCTTAGACAATACATGAGGAGATAAAAAAAAGCAAAGGTATCCAAAGTAGGCCATGCAAACTCTCTGATGCAAGCTATTCGCAAGCAACAACAATGATATCTAAACGAACTTCACTCGACCGCTTGCCATGATCAAGGACAAAGTGGCAGAAGGGGCTGAAAGCACAGAGCGGTTGATTGCTTTGTCGAATCACCCCAAAAAAAGTGACCCGCCAATAGTGATACAAACCTTGCAACGGACGACTAACTTCCTCAAAAGGCTCCTACCTCGCAGACTTCTTTACACGACTTTTGACCCCCTGAAAGAGATAGAAGAAGGCCGATGAGGATGACTGCAAGCGATGAAGTAGTCAAGGTCTCACAATGTTGTCAAGCGATGACACTTTTCACATGCACAGTACTCGGGGTGACTGAGAGATACCACCTCCGGAAGCATCGCACATCCTCTAACACTTCGATCTGCCATAAGTTAGCAGTGGGAATCGTGTACATGCGAATGCAATGACACAAGGTAACACCGAGGCTCCTCCATTAAGAGGAAATTCGTACTTCTTCTCCGCAATATGAGAAGAAATTACGAGATCTCAGCAGATCCACTACGTGCCTACCCAGAAAAGGTGACCACACATAACAATGATTATCGTCGTGCCCGACCAGTGCAAATGTCATAACATTCGAAGACTTCTGTGATGGAGATTTCCCTTTAGCCTTTGGAAAACCCAAAATATTTCCTTTAAGCAAGAACAATACAAGAGATACGTTATACAAAAGGTAGCGCCTACAACGATTAAGGAACACCATTATATAGACATGATGGTTCCCCAAACGAGCGCTTCAACATTAAATGTCAGCTTTGAATACCGTATGGAAAATGAGGACATGACGATTCCTAAGGAAACTGCGCATACCATGTTCTTCCAATTAATGGTGATGCGCGCAACCCCATCAATTGAGGGGAAGTAACTGATACTCAACCATCTCGCATCCTACACCGTACACGTGCCACCGCGCGATCTACACCGTACATGTAGCGCAATCATGCAGGAAACTCTAACCCTTCCTCTGCAAACCCATGGGCTCGGTGATGGAGATTTATTAACCTAAATTAATAAACTAATAAACCCTACTTGTAATACCAAAAATTCACAGCTGTCTAACTAGTAGACAGTGGAAAATATGGGTCGATCCCACGAGGATTGACGAGCCAGTTGAATTCTAAGACTTATTTAAACTACTTTAGAGTTGGGGGTTACAGCAAATGTAAATTACTAAATTAAGATAATGAAATTGAACACTTAAAGATTATACTGATAAGATGATAAGAGAGTGGACCGAGACATCGAATCCACCACAGGTTCATCGTGATTTGTGTAATCTAAATTATTATTTTCTAGAATCAAAACAACTAATCTAAAAATTAATCTACATTTGCAATTGATTTCAGCAAAGGCATACCCCTAGCATTGCATGTTTTTCTACGACACACACAATCACAGGTTTAAATTAATTTATTAAAGCAAGCTTCGAATATCAACAAAGGGAACTTCTAACTACCGATTATTCTAGATAGTTTTTCTGGATATAATCGGTGAAAAAATTATTGAAATTATCAAATCGACTGTATTCATTCAAACATATAGAAAATAATAAATTCAAATACGACAAACTCTAGGAAACCCGGTGGTTTCATCTTCGCCTCGGCGCGGGGTTTAGAAACCCATGGTGGAGGTTGTCATAACATCAATGGAGGTGAAATCCATCTCAGCACGAACAACTGGACTATGGTGGCTCAGAACTTGTGGATGCAAATAGCAGGTGTAAGGGTGGAGAAAGATGCACTGTGGTGGTATTAAGTAAGTGGTTGGAGTGCAAATAACCAACGAGTTCGCCTGTTTTGCTCATCCGCTGCTGCTTGCTCCATCTACGTCTTCTTCGTTGCTGCTAGTCCTGCAAGAGCGAAAGAGAGATTAGGGAGAAACGAGAGAGAAAAAGACGAGAAAGAGGACAAGAATGGGGGGGGGAAAACATGGACGATGGCAGGCGTGGTCTATGGTTGTTCGCTGGACAGTGGTGCTGGTTCGTGGTTGATCAGATGAAAGGGATTAGGGAGAGATGGAAGAGGAAGGGAGAAGAGACTGCAAATGAGAGAGAGGGATTGGTTTCGTGAGGGAGAGATAAACAAGGACTGAGAATCTTCCCTGTTGCGTCTCTTGTCTGTGACGGGAAAGGGAGAGAGCTCCGGTTATCGGTGGTGGCTGTTTGTGACGGTGGTTGCGAGTGAGGGGTGTTGATGTGTTGGCTGGTGTGTGGACGGTAGTGTTGTGAGGGAGAAATAGGGGACGGTAATGGTGGTGATGCGTTGGCTGTTGGTTGAAGACAAAGGGAAGAAGCTACGGTGGAGACGGTGGTTGCAAGGAGGTACCACTGCCGATTTTCCTATCGAGTGAGGATCGCCGGCAGGATGGATTGGTTCGGTGGCTGTAAAAAAGGGCAGAGGAACGTGGAAGGGGCCGAGGAGATAACAGACGAGGGATTCCTAAATAGGGTCTCCTCTTCTCCTGGTTAGGTAAGGTTTAGGCTTTTAGGTTATCAGGCTTGGCTTAGGTAATACGTGGATTTGGGTTTGCTTGGGTTACGTTTTAGTATGTGATTGTTGATTTGTCATCCGTTACTTTGTACCGGCATTTGAATAAACTAATTGATCATTTTTTAAAGAGAAATTCTACCTGTCGAGAAGTGGGCGAGGAAATGGTGAGGGAGGGTGGCGAGCATGTGCAGGCTGACGTGGTTTAAAAAAAATCGTGGGGGAAATCCAAAATTTGGGGGAGAAGGAGAGAATCGAAACCTTCTTTCTCCCCATTTCCTCATTCCCTCTCCCTCTCCCCATTTTAGCGCAGAGACGAAGCTGATATAGAAGAAGCTCCCTCTCCTCTCCCCACTTTCCATCTCGACATAGGGAAAGAAGAAGCTCTCCCTCTCCATCGTCATCGACTGAAACGAAGGAGAAGAGAAGAAGGTCAAATGAAAATCAGGGAAGAAGAAGGAAATAAGGAGAAGATAAGAAGGTATCCCTCGTCCCTTTCCTCTCGCAAAAGGTAAACCCGGCCCTTGATTTTCCCCTCTCATTTTAGGTTTTAGGTTTTTGGTTTTGGTTTTGATTTTCCCTTTACTTGGGTGTTTTAGGTTTTTTGGTTTTGGGCAAGGATTTGCCAACACCCAAGGAGATTTGCAAGGGTACTTGATAAGTTTGTTATTGGCCAACAAGAGCCAAAAAGGTTCAGTTCTTCTCATTTTTTTTTTAACTTCCCCATATACTATATATGCACTTGACTCTATAAATTTGTGAGTTTTAGAAAAATTATGGGAATTGGCAGTGTAGAATCGAAAAAAAAAGGTTTGATATTTTAGTATACCATAGGTTGTTGAAATGCTGTGTTTTAGAAGAAAAGGTGAAGATTGATATTTGGGAGTCGATAGGAACAAGGTTTGATTTTTACATACAAGCACACCATAGCTTGTTGCGGTGTTCAGCTTCAGCATAATGACAACAATAGAATGTATGGATATGGAAAGTTCGGAGAAAAGATTTGATTTTTCCACTTATGTCAGCCACCTACTTTATAACATAAACACATATTGTTGTGGGTTTTTTTTATGATGAATTATGTTTGGTTTTTTCTCAGTGGGTTTTTTTAATTTCAATGTTCATAGTTTGTAGAAATAGTCTGATTGAATTGTGGGTTTTTTTTATGATGAATTCTGTTTGGTTTTTTTCTCAATGATAATAGAATTGGCATGAAGTAATGTGTCTGTGATTAACCATTGTTGTTGTTATAATGAAATAAAATCGAGTGTGAAAATCCTTAAGCCTTTTATTTGTAAGTCTTTCCTTCTGTTCTTAAGCTTTCATCTTTCTGTATTTCTTGTACATATTAACTAAATAAAATCTTTTCTCTATCTCTAACTATCCAAAATTTGTTATTAATTGAACATCTTGTTATACTAGCTGAACCCTAGTATCGACACCGTTCGTTCTAACAGATCAAAGATAGAATCTCTGTAATGATTCTATGTTTTGTATTTAATTTCTGTTTTGATTTCTGCATATTATACTGCTTATCATCTCTCTGTGATTAACCATTGTTGTTGTTATAATGAAAATAAAATTAAGGCTTTGATTGGTATTGCTTTATTGGAGCACATGGGCTAAAACATGCATTATTGTTTATCTCTTCTTCTTCTTCTTTTCTTTAAAACTTTCTAAGAATTGTTCCTGCATTAACATCTCGTTATACTAGCTTACACCTAGTATCGACTCCATTCGCTTGAATAGTTTAAAGAAATGTCTTTTGAAATTCTTGTTTATTTGTTATAGTTTATAACAAATAAATTTTTGATGTTAATTAGGTTCTCCCTTCTGATGAAATGAAAATTTTTATCGTGAGATCACATCCTTTGTTTGTGTGTGTGTTCTAGATCACCTTCTTTTATGAACTTGTTATGCACTTCATTGGCTGATAATTTATAAACAAAATTATAGGAATGGATAGTGTAGAAGATAATGATTGTATGTTGGTGGAAGAAAATGTAGAAGAGGTGAGGGAACCTAATATGGGATGGAATTCGTCAACCTTGACGAGTTCCAACGATATTATCATGAATATGGTAATAGAAAGGGATTTCCAGTGAAATAATGACTACTGAAAAAGATGGTGATGGAAAACCTACGTTCATTCAGCTTTCATGTGGTCGGGCTGTGAAGCAAGAGGTGATGGAAAAAATGTTTTGGGATTGCGTCCGTCGACCAAATGTGGTTGTAAGGCTAAGATTAAAGGTCATATATGGTTGATGAACAATTTCAGTGAAAAGAGTTACACTTGATCACAATCACGCGTTAAGCCCTGGTAACTCAAAATTTTATCGAAAGAACAGATCTATGAGCTCGTATGTCAAGAAGAAGCTTGAATATAATGATAGGGCAGGTATTAGACCAAATAAGAGTTATTCGTCATGTGTGATTGAAGTTGGTGGGCATGAAATTTTGCTTTTTTCCCAAAAAGACTGTTACAATATTTGGACAAAGTGAGGAAGTTGAGACTTGGTGAGGGGGATGCGATGGCTTTTCATAACTACTTCCAAAGAATGCAAGCTAGTAATGCTGAATTCTTTTATATGATGGATTTGGATGATGAAGTAGGTTGAGAAATGTATTTGGGATGACGCATGGAGTAGGGCAGCTTACAAGAGTTTGGGGATGTTGTTACATTTGATACTACATACTTGACAAATAAGTATGAGATGCCATTTGCTCCTTTTGTTGGGGGTGATTCATCACGGTCAGTTAATTCTTTTGGGATGTGGATTCATATGTGGTGAGACGATTGAAGAATTTGTATGGCTTTTTCAAACATGCTCGTTTGTATGAATGACAATGCTCCGTCTTCTATAATCACTTGATCAAGATAGGGCAATGAAGAGGGCCATTGAAATTGTATTTCCCAGCACACGACACAGATGGTGCTTATGGCATATCATGAAGAAGTTGCCTGAAAAACTGTCTGGTTGCAATCAATATGAGGCGATCAAGTTTGCACTGCAAAGAGCAGTTTATGATTCCTTGTCTCATGATGAGTTTGAAGAAAATTGGCATGGTTTTATTGATAAATATAGTCTGCATGAAAATGACTGGTTGGGGTGAATTATACTATGAAAGGATGCGATGGGGCCAATATTTCAAAGAAATGGTTTTTGGGCGGGGATGTCTTCAACTCAAAGGAGTGAAAGCATGAATGTTTTTTTTGATGGTTATGTTAATTCGAAGACCACATTGAAGCAATTCGTAAAACAGTATGAGAATGCACAATGAAGTAAAGTCCAAAGGAAGTGAACATGACTTTAAATCTTTTAGCCGAAGGATTCCATGCATTACTCCTTATGCAATAGAGAAAAAAATTTCAAAATGCTTACACTACAAAAAAATTTAAAGAGATCCAACAAGAGATAGCAGAGAATCTATGTTGTAGAATTGTGGGTGAAGATATGATGGGGGGGGGGGGGCTGTGAGTTGTACACTATTAAACAAACTTGCTGATAAATGATAGGCAACGATCGTCCATTATGTAGTCTCTTTAAATGTTGAGGATTTTGGCATCAAGTGTAATTGTCAATTGTTTGAGTTCAGGGGGATTTTATGCAAACATATATTGAAAGTCTTGTTTGAAAGAGAGATTCATGATATACCCGATAACTATGTTCTTCAGAGGTGGAGGAAAGATGTTAGGAGGGCTCATACGAAGGTGAAAATTGTTTATTCAGATTGGGGAATGAAGCCTGAAAATGTGCGATTTGAAAAGATGTGCAATGCCTTCTATGAAATGGCTGAATTCGCCGCTGAGGATGAAAGAAGACATGCAAAGTTCAAGAATGGATCACTTTGAAGATGGAGCAATATAAAATTTTCGGTGGTGATGAGCATTTTGATTCACAGAGGTATTTGGAAGTGGGCACCACTACTTCTAGTTATGCCATCCAGATTCATAATCCATTAGCGGTTCGTAACAAAGGACGACCGTCTAAATCAAGGATGAAATCCACCGTCGGGAAGGTGTGTAAAAAGATGCAAAAGAAAAAAAAGAAAGACACGCAAACAAATCAGGCCATTGAGACTAATCTGGTATGTTTTGCAATGTGTTTTATGAATGTATATTTTTTTAAGTTACATATATTGAAGTTTTATTTACAAATGTCATTTGTAGGGTTTACAGTGTATGCCTTATGTTATGCCTCGTAAAAGCAATACGGTGCCTAGTCAAAGCAATACACAGGTTTGTTTGTAATATTTAAAGGTATGAATCAGTAAGCATGTTTGCCCACTTATGATTCGTATTTTTGTTATCGTTAAGGATGATAATACGGGGTCACACGATTTACAACCTGGAAGCATGATCAATTCTACTCGCTCCTCTCACAGGTACATATTTTGTATGTTTCTCTTTGTACGGTTTGTTAGTTTGTTATGTGTTTGTATGCCTCCTATTATTTCTTTTTTATCAGTATTATTTATTTTTGCAGCCGCCAGGTTCAAGCCACGGAATGGACTATACAAATTATTGGTTATGATAAGGTTGGTGAAACTCGTTCATGACTTTCATGTTTATTACTCTTGTTCATGATTTTGGTTTCTGAAATGTAAAAAGAATGTAAATAAGACTGACATGCTTTCGGAATGTAAAAAAGACTAACATTATGCATTACTTCATTTGGCAGGCTACTTCATTTGACATTATGCTGAAGATTTGGCAGACTGACATTATGTTGATACCCTGCTGGAGAAAGAATTGAAGGTCCTTGATGTAGTCTTGCGGAAAAGAAAAGAATTGGACCATTTCAGTGAGCGTCCATTTCAGTGCGTGGTTTGTCCATTTCAGTCAGAGTGTGTGGTTTGTCCATTTCAGTTAGTCTTTTCGCTAAATTTTGCTAGAACCACAAGAACAGAGAGACTTGTTACTGTCAGTCTTTTTAGATTATGTAATGAGCTTGTGTAGCTTCTGTAATGGCGTTCTAGATTACTGTCAGTGTGTGGCGTTCGAGTTTCCTGATATTTCTTGATAATGTATACCCTATCAGAGTTTCCTGATATTTCCTGATAATGTAAACCCTGTCAGCAGCCACTTATTGATTTGAGCTACAACCACACACAGGAGAATATTGATTTTAGATTTTATAATTGACATTAGAGTGTGGCAATTTGTAGATGTTGTTAGAAAACAATAAGCTAGAAAATTGGAAGTATGCGTTAGAAAGGCTAACACCTGAGCTTGAGATGCAACCCTTCGAACACCACTGGACTAGTGCACCCCACTAGTCTTCATGACCATCATTGGAAAATTCCATTCATGTTTTGTTTCTTTGTGAAAACAATTCTTTTGATCACAGCCAGATGATGAGTTTTGACAAGACAAACTAATGAAAAAAAAAACAATCAACAACAATGAATGAAAGAGACAACGTGAGCACAGATGTTCAGAAATTAGACAAGGCAATGTTCATCTGGGTGCTAGAAAAAATCCTAAAGAAAAGAAAAGGAAATGGATTTTACTGCAATAAATGCAAGAAACAAGCCTCCAATGTACTACATCGTTACATTCATTAGAATGAGGGGAAGATTTCACCCATAAAACAAAGCTTGATTTCCTCTGACTTAAGATCAGGCTTACAAACTACAAATTTCTGACCTATGTTCATCTATACTTGAGAAACAAATAAATTACACTATCACAGAAGTTGCCCAGTAAACCCCCAATAACTCCAAGGAGAAGCACTGCAGGCACATCGACAATGTGGTATGAAACATTTGCAGAAGTAACATTAAACATTATTAACCCTCCCTTTCCGAATAATCCACACTTGCCACTATTACAAACATCAATCAGAGCACGAAGTATGATAGCAACCACAACTGTCGTGAAGAATGTTCTCCAAAGAAGAGCACTTCTCCACCTGTAAAAAAAGAACTCTTGATGTTAGCATCTAACTCGTCCCCATAATCTTTAACTTCACAAGGAACAAGTAAAGCAAGAACAAATAGTTCAGCAATACCATGATGCCATATCCTCCAATGCAAATAGAACACCTCCGACTGATGCACAGAAAGTAGCAGCAATTCCAGCAGCAGAACCACATGTTACAAGATCACGCCTATCTCTGTCATTCTTGAAATATCGCAACCATCTCCATGTCAACCCATACTTCTTTGTACCACCCTGACCTAGTAATGTTGCAATGGACGCACCAGTATGAACCATGGGTCTAGCCTTGCCAACATAAAGAGATGATAACACAATACTAATGCTACCAATTATCTGCAATTCCAATCGACTTTTATATCAGTCCCTTGGTATATTTAATGACATCTAAAGTAGAAAATGATCACAACAAAGAACACAACCCTTGTGATGAGTCGAACATTGTTCATTGTTGAGCTCCTAAATTTCACAGACTTGCAGAGAACTCTTCTAATTAGTGTTTTTATTATGTTTAGTAGTGGAGTTTTATTGTTAATTTATTTAACCATTTCTGATCAGATATGTAAGATATCAAATGGAAATTTTCATGTATTTTGCTTTCTTCTCTTCCCATAATGAAACTAAAATTTCTTATTATCAAGTATAGTGTTCCTAAAATACATCATTTTGTCCTTAAATATTTGCTCCAATTAAATAACAATCCATCTCATAACCCTCAAGCCCTTATATGGTATATCAAACATAAAAAAACCAAGTAATCTAATATACCTTTTCACATTTTTTACTGCAGAACAAGTTTCCTTCAGGACAACCATCCAGCTTTCATGTATCTTATTTTCCTTAAGCACTTAACATGATCTACAAGAACATAATACAAGAATAGTTTAGAGCATTCAAAAAATTAATCCCAAAATTTTCTTACTTCATTAACTTATCACACTATTTTCCTTGGGAATACATGAACTTTGTCTGTTGATCTGAATTAGGTGATTCCATCCTATAGAGCATTACAAAAACAAGTCAGATCTTATCACACTATTGAATAAGCAACTCAGTGCACTTACAAAGAGTAGGAAGTTTGATGAAGAATCCTGGCAAAATTTGGAATGCAAATAGCAAGCTACACTCCGCAACCACAGCTTGCGTTCAAAAAAAGAATAACAAGAACAATATGAAACAAAAGCATACCATACGGAAGAAGAAAAAAGAACAATATGAAATATATTCACATAATACATATGTATGTACATATTACATTACATATAATTCCATCATTCGTCCAAGAGCTTAAGAATATATATTAAACCTAAGATAATAAGTACAATTATCAAAGTATTGATTAAGTCCCTCGTAAAAGCCCAAGGATCATTGTTCCCTTGGGTGACATTTCTTTGATCATTCGATGGAGCGACTTGATCGTCAAAAACTACATCGTTAACTTCGACATCTTCATTGTTGTTGGATTCCTCCGAATCTCTCCTCGCCGCTTCAGAGCGAACCCACAACTCGTATGATTCCTCAGCTTCTTCGACTGACATAAACCTCTTGTAAGAAGCACCCATATACCCTGATACTGCGGATAAACATGCAGGCCAGTTTAGGTATACTCCAGGCTGACGACCTCGATAGACAACGTAAGCTCTGAATGCCATTCCTGCATTTAAAAAAATAAATGCCGCGATAGATACGCATGTGGATAGTGTTTCTTCTTAAACTACCTAATGGTCATATCTCATTATCTTCAAACTATAAACAACAATTCTATACTTCAGAGTTTCTAGCGTTGAACAACACATTGCAAAACTCGATTACTTTTCTAAATTGTGTATGTATCAAGTAACAGATATTTTAAATTGGGAAGAACTCCACCCATCGATCTTCTCCATTTCAAACCATAAATCATCTATTTAATCAAGTTTAGTTTGAAGTTACCAGTCGCAACAGGAAGGGATATAAGGAAGAGGGAAGTATAGTGTGAGAGGCTGTTGGAATTCAGGCGTCCGAACAAAGTCGAAAATCACACAAAGGTCTAAAAGTTCATTAACATCTTGAAACTCTATTACATAAAGCTAAGATGTACAGACTATTTCTGAACAAAAATCGTAAACCCTAGATCTAAAATAAGATATCTAATTCTAGATCTAAACTCTAGTACATAAAGCTAATTCTACCTCTAGTACATAATAACCATAATTTGATGTTATACTCATAATTTGATTTTCAAATAAACAAGAATTTCAAAAGACATTTCTTTAAACTATTCAAGCGAACGGTGCCGATACTAGGTGTGAGCTAGTATAACGAGATGTTCGTGCATGAACAGTTCTTAGAAAGTTTTGAAAGAAAAGAAGAAGAAGTTAAACAATAATGCATGTTTTAGCCCATGTGGTCCAACAAAGCAATACCAATCAAAGCTTTAATTTTATTTTCATTATAACAACAACAATGGTTAATCACAGAGATATGATATGCAGTATGATATGCAGAAGTCAAAACAGAAATGAAATACAAAACATAGAATCATTATAGAGATTCTATCTTTGATCTGTTAGAACGAACGGTGCTGATACTAGGGTTCAGCTAGTATAACGAGATGTTCAATTAATAACAGATCTTGGATAGTCAGAGATAGAAAAAAGATTTTATTTAGTTAATATGTACAAGAAATACAGAAAGATGAAAGGTTAAGAACAGAAGGAAAGACTTACAAATAAAAGGCTTAAGGATTTTCACACTCGATTTTATTTTTATTATAACAACAACAATGGTTAATCACAGACAACATTTACTTCATGTCAATTCAGATATCATTGAGAAAAAAACAAACAGAATTCATCATAAGAAAAAACCCACAATTCAATAAGACTATTTCTACAGACTATGAACACTGAAATTAAAAAAACCATTTCTGAACAGATATGAACACTGAAATTAAAAAAACCCACTGAGAAAAAAACCAAACAAAATTCACCATAAAAAAAACCCACAACAATATGTGTTTATGTTATAAAGTAGGTGGCTGACATAAGTGGAAAAATCAAATCTTTTCTCCGAACTTTCCATATCCATAACATTCTATTGTTGTCATTCTGCAGAAACTGAACACCTCAACAAGCTATGGTGTGCTTGTATGTAAAAATCAAACCTTGTTCCCTGTCGACTCCGAAATATCAATCTTCACCTTTTCTTCTAAAACACAACATTTCAACAAGCTATGGTATACTAAAATTTTTCTAAAACTCAACAAATTTATAGAGTCAAGTGCATATATAGTATATGGGGAAGTAAAAAAGAAAGAAAGATAAGAACTGAACCTTTTTGGCTCTTTGTTGGCCAATAACAAACTTATCAAGTCCCTTGCAGATCTCCTTGGGTGTTGGCAAATCCTTGCCCAAAACCAAAAACCTAAAACACCCAAGTAAAGGGAAAATCAAAATCCAAAAACAAAAGCCTAAAACCTAAAATGAAAGGGAAAATCAAGGGCCATGTTTACCTTTTGCGAGAGGAAAGGGACGAGGGAGGCCTTCTTCTCTTCTCCTTATTTCCTTCTTCTTCCCTGATTTTCGTTTGACCTTCTTCTCTTCTTCTTCGTTTCAGCCGATGACGATGGAGAGGGAGAGCTTCTTTTTTCCCTGTGTCGAGATGGAAAATGGAGAGAGGGAGAGGAAGCTTCTTCTATATCTGCTTCGTCTCTGTGCCAAAATGGGGAGAAGGAGAGGGAGAGGGAATGAGGAAATGGGGAGAAAGAAGGTTTTGATTCCCTCTTTCTTCTCCCCCAAAATTTGGATTTCCCCTGTGATTTTTTTTTAAACCACGTCAGCCTGCACGTGCTCGCCACCCTCCCTCGCCCACTTCATCGACAGGTAGAATTTCTCTTTTTTAAATTGTCGCCTTAACGCGAATTCATCGTTTATGCTCAAATTCTTAAAAAAACATGAAAACGAAATAATTAGAATAAAATATAATAATCAAAACACTAACAAATATAAATTAAAGGATATTTTATGTAATAATTATGTGAATATCACTTGACCTACTATTCAAACAATATTCTACCACATGCATGGTATGAGCACTAAAAATCCTGATTAACTCTAACTCACGGATCCTACCTATGGATCAATAGATGATTTAAGGTAATTTTCTCCACACATTGCACCATGCTGGTGGATGTAGGCTCGTACACTCTCTAGCAGGCGAAACTTTTCTCCAACTAGGTAAGCTTAGTTAGCCGAGGCAGATGACAATGACTTCTAGTTCATTTCGACACCTAGTCTGTCTAGCACGGATCTCAATGGTTTAGGAAGTAAGAGTCTAATCAACGCTATCACGCCAGGTGAGATGAATCGCCAGAGATCATTGCCCCCTTTTAAGGTCAATGATCGTCGAACCTGATCAGATAAGCCTATATAGTGATGACTGACAACAAAAGCTTTTAATCAAAGCTCAAACTTGTAGCCCCCACTGCACAGGCATAGATGGTTTGGAAGATGGGAGCCTAATCAATCCCGAACTGATTTTGAAGGCTGGCCGTGAGACTATTGCTTTTCAGTCTGGCCGCCGAATTACCAACCCTGAACTTGTAGCCCCCACTGCGTGGGTATAGAGGTTTAGAATGTGGGAGCCTAGTCAGTACCGAACTGATTCTGACGGCTTGCCACGGGGCTGCTCAGCATGACTGCTTAAAACCCCCAAATTTGTAGATGATTTGAAATGTGGGAGCCTAGTCAGTCCTGAACTAATTCTAATGACTTGCCACGGGGTCACTGCTTTTCAGCCTGGTCGCCGAACCCCTTCGTCTCGAACTTGTAGCCCCCACTACACGGGTATAGATGGTTCGAAATGTAAGAGTCTAGTCAGTCCCAAACAGATTCTGACGGCTTGTCACAGGGCCACTGCTTTTCAGCTTGGTCGTCGAACCCCTTTGTCTCGAACTTATAGCTCCCACTGCGCGGGTATAGATAGTTCGAAAGGTGGGAGACTAGTCAATCCTTGACTGATGTCGACGGCTCGCCACAAGACCACTCCTCTTCAACATGGTTGTCAAATCCTTATTACCCGAACCTGTAGTCTACTTTGTTCGAACATAGATGGTTTGGAAGGTGGGAGCCCCAAGCAACTCGCCACGTGACCACCGCTCTTCTTCAAAACAGCCGGCCCAAAGATAAATCTCAGCTCTGTCAGTATCTTCACACTCAAACGGATTGACATTCTATTATTAGCAAAGTTCACTCTGTCGACACATAGATCGTCCAGCCAACCCTCGGATAGATTAACATAGAATGTCAACCCGACCTTACAACGCCCGACTCAATTCCTCCAACGCGTACAATCGACTATTGCAACTCACCTATGGCAGCTTTCGCAACAACAAATCAGACAAATGAGATAAACCTCTAGCAATTTACCTTAAGGACAATATACAACTCGGGTAGCACAACCCTCGGCTAAACTGTCTGCGACATGCCCACTATTGGATATGACTATGCAACAGTGACTCTGGGTCATTCTCAATGTAAACAGTCAAGCTTTCAGCAGCAGACAGACCATTTGACTTCTTATTGATCCAACCAGCCTATGCCAAAGTAAGACGACAAGGCGAAACGAAAAACGCATAATAAGGACGACAAATACAAAACAAGTACAGAACGCAGTCGAGATAAAACTGTTTCATTAACAGACGGGGCAAAATGGGTACAAATATACAACGTTGCGCCTTATTAGGAGAAGGCACAGAAACAAAAGAGCTAAACTTAACAGAGGAAAAAGTAGGGTCGTGTCCATACGCGCCACGACCTGATCATCAGGGTCTGAACCGCTCTCTTAATCTAACGACGCAAGGGCAATAAACAACTCTACATAAAGCATCTTCTTATATTGGCCAAGATCCTATTATGAATGTTTCTCCTTCATTATTAGCACTAGCAGCTCCAACCTGCTGTGTACGACCCAATGAAACTTGCACTTGCCTTGTTTCTACAGAAGATCTTCATCTCGCGCCTTCGCGTCAGCAAGTTCACGCTCCAACTTGCTAGTCAATGCATCAACCTGAGACTGCTCTGTAGCCAAACTGTTCTTCACAATACTGAGCTCATGCGACTCTAATTCGAGCTGGTCATCAACCTTCCTTGCCTCTCGAGCATTGAACTCCACATCGAACTCTAATTGTTGCTTCTGAGCAGCCCAGTCAACCTCCTTCAAGGCATTCTCTTCAGCGAGAGACCGCAATACAGAACGCACCCCAACCACTACTTCCTACGCGACCTCCATGTCTCGACAGGTTCAATCCAACTCCTGCTTGAATTTGTCCCTCCCAGACACTGCCTCCACCATATCACGCTCAAGGGCTTCCAGACGAACCCTCTGAGTCTCAACAACCACGATTGACTGCTTTGACCTCTTCTCTTCAGTTTGCTTCCTCAGCCGTTGAGCTTCATAAAGCGCGTCAGAATACAACACTTGCATATGCGAGAAGACACACTCCATGGTGTACACCCTCTCACAAGCCGCATCGACTTCGTTCCAGCAATAGCCACCTGGCTCAAATGAGACACACCCATAAACCCTTATCCATACGCCCTTCTAGTGTATCATCCTCGAATTATGGAGTGTAATCCATCGACCAACTATGACGCCTACTTATATGCTTCCTCGAAGCATACTCCACGCCAACCTTCCGACGCTAGACCTGAGTGTTCATCTTTATTAAGTCCGGTGTAAACAAGCTTATCCGCGCATGCGAATGAAGCTCCCCCGGATCAGGAATTACACCTGCACCACCCTTCGCAGTCGCCACTGTTCACAGGCTCTCATCTGTAACTTTTCCCTTATCACGAACATCTGACCCTTTAGTGCAAAACAACTTAACAGGATCCGGAGGAAGGGGAGAAAGTAAGTTATCCAAATGACACTCTGACACTACAAGAGACTTGGCTAGTGCCACAAAGACCACTATCAGACATCACACAACCGGGACGATCAGGTTCCAAAACCTCAGGCAGATTTTCATGGGAACCTTCTATTGGAACAGTCGTGCACGAATCGGCACCGACATAGACCGCCATTGCAACCCTCATCAACCGCTCACTCAAAGCTTTCGCCTACGTAACATTGAGATTCGACATGACAAATCCCAGGTAGTCTTTCTCTTGACCAAATACATCGACCTCCGCCCTGACGAGCTGATACGACTCGCGTTCTTCATTCACTGGAGCAAGTCGTGTTGAAGACAACCCAGTTCTGATGCGAAACCTCTTCGACCTCACGAAGGAGGCAAGTGTCTCCGACGGCTCCTCGTCGAACAAAACATGAGTTGGCTCCTGCGACCTTCTTCTTCCTAGAAGGGGCCCCATCTTCAAGTTTAACTCACGATGTTCGGTAAATAGTGAGGGGCACATACTAGTTATCCCACAACCCACTGCAAATGAAGTTGAGAACGCATATAACATCCACCACGTTCCTCATTGACAAGCCACAGAACGTCTTCATAATGTTTTGCTCCTCTAGAATAAGAGTAGTGGAAAATCGTCCTACAAAGAAACGAGAGCAATGATTAGCATGCAATCAAGCGCAACGAAACCAGAAGAAAAAGTTGTACTTATGGAGATGTTCGAACTCCAGCTCGAGCAAACGACCCCAGAACTGAAAGTACTTTGAATCTGTGGGAGCTAAGAAGTAATATTTCTGCCAAAACTTGAAGTCATCTGATAGATTCGTGAAGCAAGCCAGCGACGTCATCTTACAGATGGCGTTACTCTTCAACAGAGGAGAAGTCAACAACTGGATTACTCGTGGAGTCACGCGAGCGCCAGCTTCTTTCACCCTAATCGAAATGAGAATGATGATCCTGTATCCATTAGGCCCCTACTAGGTCGGAGGAATCCCAAGGAAGTCCAAGAATTCCCAAATAACATCCAAAATGGGAAAGCGTACTCCGGTTTGAACCATCCCCGGTGCAAGTAGATGAACCCCGCCGATGGAGACATTGGCGTCTGGTCGCCCCTCAGAACAGTCAACGACAGGTCCTCAGGGACCCTAAACTTCGTACGGATCTCAGCAAGGCCGGGTTTAGAAAGCAATCTTTTTTCAAAAAACTCAAGGCCCCTGGCCAAGGTTGCATCATCAAAAAGGTTTTGTTGAGCCTGAATAAGTTGAACAATCTTATTAATAAGAAGATGAATAGAGCAATATCTTCAAAAGTAAAGAAAATAATAAGGTCAGACTCTGCACAACGAATGACCTAAATATGGATTAGGTTTCTGCCTATTTTCCACTAAATCGACGCACGTTCAATAAATGCAGCGGGTGGCTCAAGCAACGATTCAAACTCAATCATCATGAGTGGCGTATCTTTTCAAGAGATGACTTAGCGAATCGATGTGACAGTCCACTAACTCAGGGGAAGTAGTTAATGATACACCAAAACAATCACATCCCTGAGCCTTACACGTGTCATGATGATCTTGAAGAATTACGGGCCCCAGCGTCAGCTCAACATTGATTCAGCTCAAGCGGTTCTAAACCTGCCCAATGTAGTCCGCCAGACAAACTTGAACTCTTACAGCTTGCTAAGCCCACACGTCTTACAACTATCCTTAATAATCGTAAGCCTTATTAAGACAAGTATCTTGAAAATCAGTTTCGGACCGGCGATTACAACAGCTTTCCACTTCCAGCTAGGAAGCAAATACCAGAGTATATTTCACACAGGAAAACCTCTTATGGATTACTCTCGAATTGGAAACTATCTCCCGCGTATCTAGGAGCTCAAAGCTAACATGAAAGTTCCCTCCTACGACACGACTCCTAATTAGAGAAGGATTTCCACGAAGATCTCCTTCCTAAACTATGCCTTCGATAGCCAGGTAGAAGTAGGACTCCTGCACTATAAATAAGACATGAGGTTGGTAAACTAAGGTACGCTACAAATTCCCTGTTTATAGCATTACATCTTCCTCAAAACTCTGTCTGACTTTAGCATTGGAGTGTCATCGTCCACCACAACAGTTATCCGTGGTTCACGTGTGTTACTTGTGCAGGTCAGTAAGTTAGCGAAACTAGATCAAAGTAGAGAGCGAAAAACGATTGCATCAATTATTATTATTATTATTATTATTATTTGTAGAATATACATACTCATTTCCACAATACTTGCATGCTACCCTAGGATTATCTTTTTCACAACCTTCATGGTTTTATATTTTTACCATCCTTGGGTGAAAAGTGGATCATTATTCATAGTTGTTTTGATGGCTACATTGTGATTTTTTTTTTTGTCAGATTCTTGATCCAGAAGGGTATAATGGTTGCACAAAAGAAACATCAAATATAACTTCATATTATTGAATCAAATATAATTTTAGATTATATGCAATACGAATGTCATTCCCAAATGATATCATGGATAAATGTAAGTAGTATCTGTTAGATTTTTTTGAAGGAGTATCCGACCTTTCTAAAGATGAAATATTTAAGTTTTATTTATAAAAAAAAAGTTTGGGACTTTGGGTGAACTCTTTTTTTCCAATGAACTGTGAAACTATGAAGTATTCTAGAATCAAATAGTTAAATCTATTTTGCCACATGTATGACCTATCTTGCAATATGCAAATCCAATTTGATGTTCAAGAAAATGCATCACAAACAATAAGGAGAAAAATATTTTCAATTTTCAATCCTCGATATGGTACCTTGAGATCTTGACTCTGATGCATCGACTCTCCGGAAAATCTCTGTATCACGTGTCAAATACGTGTTGGACACGAATTCGCGCCCGACGCGCGCTCGACACGTGGTCAACAGTCAAAATTCTTTGACTGACACCGACACGATCCAGACACGGTCTTTGCAAATAAACTCTCCTCTTCGATTGATCCTTCCCCCATTTTTCAAACCCTAATTACAAGAGAAAAAAAGGGGAGAAAAAAACTAAAGAAAAAAGAGAGGGCGTGTGAAAGACTGCTAAAGAAAAGGCTATAAAGAAAAAAAGAACTTTAAAAAAAAAACCTTCTAGAGAAAGACTGCTAAAGAGAGAAAATGAACCAAAAAGGAAGTTGTAGATTGAGAAAAGAACCAAAGAGATTGTAGAGAGAGAAAATGAACTAGAGAAAGGACTATGGAGAAGAAGTTGTAGAGAAAGAACTTACTTGTCTCTTGCTTGAAGATGTAGGAGAACTGAAGAGTGTTTGCAAATTATTGAGGTTGAAGGTGAATAACTCGAAGAGGTTTTGCATATTGAGGTTGAAGGTGAAGAGAACTCGAAGAGGTTTTCCATTCTTTTTGTTTACTCCACTACAAAGCTAAGACAAAACCAGCCTTATGTCTTTTAATTTTTTCCAAAGTCCCTAAATTATTATTATTATTTTTTGAAAAGAGTAAAGTACTATATATTCATTTGCTTTATTGATTCTAGAATTGGGTGTGCAAGATATTTGTGTAAGCGAGATGCCAGTAAGAATCTGTCTTCTAAAACTAAATTATGAACTCTAATTTCTCGACTAAGATGAAGTTTTAATGCACATCATAATATTGAAACTGTGAAGGAGACGAAAAACAATGAAAGATAAATTGCAAAAAAAAAAACAAAAGTAATGTAAATGAATTAAAATGCAAACCTTACAGATAAATTGTGATAGAATTAACATATTTATTAATATTAGGAATTTAAGTATTTTAATAATATTAAATAATTGTATTATATATTCTTGAAATAGGGATTTAAATTAGGGTTCTCGCATTGGTTTCCTATTAAGTTTAGGGTTTGATTTGGAAAGTAGGTTAGTTATAAATAAGGCATAGACTGTCATTGTCAGATGGTCGACTAAATAAAAATTTATTTTATTATTAGTTTATTGATTTATCATTTATTTTGTTATTTATGTTTATTGCACTTTGTTAATTTTCATTGCAATTTCATTCATTTTTCTATTTTGAATCTATCAATTGCTGTTAGAGCCAAACAATTCTAATTTGTTTGATTTGAAAAAAAAAGTTTGAAGAAAGAGAAGTTTGAAGATTAAATCATGATAGACAAAGAGTGTCACGCCCCAATTTCAAAGGGACCAAAATATATATATCAAAAACTGAGACCTGACACAACCTTAAATATATATTTTTCTCATGTCCGTTTACTTTACTTGTGAATGGTTACACCTGCCAACACACGACATAATAAACTAAACCAAACAAAACCTGGACCTGAGAGTTCAACCTACATCTCAACTGATTGACACGTAGACATCCATTCGATTACCTGATGCCTCCTGCAACATTTCCACCAAAAACATAACAACCTACGCCCAGTTAGGGGTACACCTATTTTCCACAAAATAAGCAAACGGGTTATTACTAGCTGGTATGAGTAGAATTGAAACATCTATTTCTCAATTAATGCATGTTATCAAGTAAGACCGATAAAAAGATGATAGTAAATAATGATGAACCACCACTTTTCATCTTTACTACTCAATCATGGTAAATGTGCACATGCAATGCGACATGAGTTGAATAGAATACATAATCTCAACCACTACAGTTCAAAAGAATCATACAACTTAACAATGCACAACTACATTTCATTTTGAATGCTCAATCATGATGTAAATATGCATGTGAGATGCAACACTCAAATGTACTGGCTTTTTCCTACACAGAAATGCCTTGTTTCTCAAGGCTAAGTGCTACTCCCTTTATATGTTTGGTGTAGTTCTTTCTTTCAAAATGTGTATATATGCAAGTGTTCAACAACAATAGTATCGTCATTCATATTCAAATATTTATTACATAATATATCTCTTAATTTATATATGTTAGTGTTTCGATTATTATATTTTATTCTAGTCATTTCATTTTCATGTTTTTTGTAGGAATTTGAGCGTAAATGATGAAATCGAAGAATGATCAATTGGTTGGTTCAAATGGCAGTACAAAGTAACGGGTGACAAGTCAAATATCACATGCCTAAACCTTACCTAAATAATCAAATTCACCTATTACCTAAGCCCAAGTCCGAAAGTTAACCTAAAGTCCAAACCCAACCTAATTAGTAGAATAGAGAAAACCCTTATTTAGAGTCTTCATCTCTCGCTTTCCCTGGAGCTTCCTTTCCACATTCCTCTGCCCCTTCTCTCCTTTTCCAGCCACTAAACCAATCCATCCTGATGGCGATCCTTGCTCGATAGGAGGACCGACAGTGCAACCACCTCATCACCATCCCTGTACCATCACAATCCAACAACCAACACTTCACGCCAGCTCCATCTTCCTCACGACTTCATCTTCTCCTTATTCCATTCATCGCCTCCCTCTCCCCCAGTTTGTCTCGCAGCCGAGTCACAGCAATTCTCGCAAAACAAGTGAAGCAGCAGCAGCAGTAGAGCAAGAGGAAGATAACCCTGGCTCCCATTCCTTTCTCCTAGCTCCTCTTTCTATCCAGGATTAAGCCACAAACATAACACCACCAACACCGAACAACGCACCACCACGCCACCTTGCAACAGAGCTCCACCGCCCCTGTTTCTCTCATCCGTTCTCTTTCTCGTTCCTCCCTCATCTATTTCTTTCTCTGTTTTGCAGGTGATCTTCACCGAAGAAGGAGAAGCATGAAGTTGGTGTTTTTTCAAACAATTTTCTATTTGCACCCCAAGTTTCTGTCTGAGCCATCAACAACTTTTTCTTGTGATGCATGTTTGTGCTGAGATGGATTCCACCCACACCAGTGTTGTGATGTCATCCACCATGATCTTCTAGACCCCGCACCGAGGCGAATATGAAATCACAAGGCTTCCTAGAGTTTGTCATATTTACATTTATTGTTTTTTATATGCTTGAATTTTAAATACAATTGATTTCTGAATTTTAATAATTACCTTTCACCGATTATATTAGGAATAATTATCTAGACTAATCGGTAGTTAGAAGTTCCATTTGTTAATATTCGAAGCCTGCTTTAATAAATTAATTTAAATCTGTGATTGTGTGTGACGTAAGAAGACATGCAATGCTAGGGGTTTAGAATTAGTTAAGTTAAACCTGTGATTGTATGTGTCGTAGAAAAGACATGCAATGCTAGCGGTTTATGCCTTTGCTGAAATCAATTGCAAATGTAGATTAATTTTTAGATTAGTCGTGTTGATTCTTGAAAACAATAATTTAGATTACACGAATCTCGAAGAACCTATGGTGGATTCGATGTCTCGGTCCTCTCTCTTATCAACTTACTAGTTTAATTTTAGTTATCAATTTAGTTATCTTAATTTAGTAATTTTAATCTGCTGCAACCCCCAATTCTAAATTAGTTTAAATAAGTCTTAGAATTCGACTGTCTCATCAATCCTCATGGGATCGACCCATATTTGCCACTGTCTACTACTTAGATAGTCGTGCACTTGTGGTATTACAAGTAGGGTTTATTAACTTATTAATTTAGGTTAATAAAATTTCCATCAAGTTTTTGGCGCCATTGCCGGGGATTGTAACGGTACATCGAAATCTAGGGTTGTTTTTGCTAGTTCATAAATTATGTTAAATTTTTTTTTTTAGGAACAGTATTATGAGTCACTTTCTTATTTGTTTTATTTACTTGAGTTTGAATTATTTTTGCATTTATTTTGCAGGCGGTCACATACATAGGAGCTCAAGTGGGAACGAAGTGAAATATTGCGATTCGCGAGGAAACTCTTAGAAATCGACTTCTACCCGGCATCGCAAGTAACCCGAAAAAGGTTCACGCCAAAGGTTACTTCTACCCACCGCATCTGCATGCAGTTTCTGTGTGATCACTTGTGTTTAGCTTGTTTTAGGTAGTCTTGCACGCAAATTTGAATAGTGGCAGGATTGAGTTGAAACTTTCATGCCTTCCCCGGGGATAGGTTAATCACCATCTATTTTAGGGTTAGGAACCTAGGCCTTCACTATTTAAAATTTGTAGCAAGATAATTATCTAGGACATGTGTGACGCTCATAGGCACCCTCTTTGGATGTTTGATAGCTTAAAGTGGTTGAGTGAAGGAACATATTCCATCTGGGAACAGTTCTTGAGTTGGCATTTCACTTTGAGCTAGAGAGTGGAAAAAGAGTAGGAGCAACTTTGTAGTGGCAGATTGATACGAAATTATCGTGCCTCTCCCACAATTAGGTAAATTGAATTGAATTTCAGCCCTGCATTAGTAAAGAAAAGCTCTAAGGTCGGCCGCCATTTATTTTGTTTGTGCACCATTTAGCAGTGTTCTAAAAATCGGTCTAGGCGCCTAGGCGCTAGAAGGTGGAAAACCCCCAGATTAATGCCTGGGCGGCTGTCTGGGCGGTTCTGGGCAGTCTGGGCGGTCTGGGCGGGTCTAGGCGGGTCTGGGCGGTCTAGGCGTGGTCTAGGCGGCCTAGGCGTGGTCTAGGCGGCCTAGGCGTGGTCTAGGCGGCCTAGGCGTGGTCTAGGCGGGGTCTTGGCGGCCTAGGCGGGGTCTAGGCGGTCTGGGACATTTTTATTTTTAAAATTTTTAATTTTAAATTTTTAATTTTTTAATTTTTTTATTTTTTAATAAGGTTGATTGTGTTCTTATTTTATTTTTCTTTCTTATTTTTAGAAATAAACTATTTAATTTTTTTATAGAAAATCTCGGGAATGGGCTTTGATGATGATAATGATGATATGTCTAAAGTAAATGTAGCGAAGGATGATTACTTAATGGAATTCTCAAAGGATCTGCCGGTACCAATTTTACTAATGTAGATTTTATCAAACATAACTGAGGTTATTCATGCAATTTGAAGAAAAATAAAAGAGTACACAAATTCAAATTTATATAAAGTACCCATCATGACCAACTTCAGTCATTTGAGTTTTAATAAATTTTGTTCACGATTGTTAATTTTTCATGTTTTTAAATTTTGCATATATATATTGACATTAAATTGGATGTAATTGATAAGATATTATGCTTAAATTTTATAAATTATTAAAGTTATAATACAAAACCTAAGACCGCCTAGGCACCGCCTAGGCCCCTGGGTGCTAGGCACCTGCTCGCCGCCCGCCCAGCGCCTAGCGATTTTTAGAACACTGCCATTTAGGTGTCACTTAGGGTTCTATTGTTTTTATTTTTTAGAGTTAGGTCATCTTCATATAGCAGTTAAGCTTGCATTTAAAAAAAATTAATTAAATTTTTTTTAATAAAAAATGAAGCCTATTTAGGAGTGTTGACTTTGAACCTTTGATATCCAATAGTTTATGCATACCTGGGTGCGTGATTCTAAGAGGAGACTTTCGGACAAGACTTCAAGGAGTTCTTTGAAGTCCCCATTACCTATTTAGGTTCATCAGCCTTGTCCACTAAGATGGCTGAGGGGAATGTCTTTAAGGATTACTTTGCCCCTCTTCTTAGTAGTGCTCCGTCTTGCATTGTCTTACCTGAGACAAATGCAAACAGTTTCGAACTCAAACCATCTATTATTCATCTCTTGCCCTTTGTTTTATGGTTTTGAGAAAGAGGACCATTATCTTCATGTCAAAGAATTTTTTGATATCTGCGCTACCCTGAAGTACCAAAATTTTTCTGATGATTTGACTCGTCTTATGTTATTTCCCTTTTCTCTAAAAGATAAGGCAAAATCGTGGCTAAACTCATTAGAGACGGGATCCATCACAACATGGGATGTGTTGTCAAGAAATTTCTTGACTAAGTATTTCCTCATTCATAAAATGAATGCCCTCCGACGAGATTTATCTAATTTTCAACAAAAAGTGGGCGAACATTTCTATGAATGTTGGGAAAGGTTCAATGAGCTCATTGTCAGGTGTCCTCATTACGGATTCGAGAAGTGGCGGCTAGTTCAATACTTTCAAGATAGTTTAACCCCTCAAAACCGTCATATGATTGATGCCACTAGTGGTGGGTTATTAATGAAGATGAGTGTCAATGAGATATGAGAATTCTTTGAAACGCTTTTCGAAAATTCTCAACAATGGGATTATTTGATAAAGGAGTCTGATAGGTGCAAGGGCAGTATATATGAAGTTAGAGATACATTTGTTCACCCCCCTTCTGCTTCGAAGTTGCAGACAATTGTTATGACCATGGCTCAAAATATATATGCACTTTTGAATTTGACTCAACCTGCACTTCCCGCAAACGCTTCATCTGAATTCTGTGCTGCATGTTCGAGTCCTAGTCATTTAATAGCTAATTGTAATTTTCAAAACGATTATCCTGCATACTATGCTGAGCAAGTCAACTTTTTAAATGCGATGCGGCGACCTAGCAATAATCCGCAACTTAACTATTACAATTCAAGGTTTGCCAAACATCCAAATCTTCTCTGGGCCCATGGCCCACACCAAGGGGGAGCTGTTGTTGTCTCCCAGGCTCCTCAAGCCTCTAGCCTTGTTAGGCCTCACCTTAACCAAGTTCGTCCATCCAACTCATCAAGTTTAGAAGAAATGGTTAATCAGTTTTTTGAAGCGCTCAGAAAATATAATTGAACAGAAATTTAAGGACATATATGAGTTGAAAGCCACGACTCAACACCAATCTCAAGCCCTCAATAGACTTGAGATAGCTGTGAGTAAGATTACTGAGACTGCTTCTGAGAGAGAGCCAAGGAGATTTTCTAGTCAGCCTGTTTCAAACCCGAAGGGTCAATTCGCAGTTGGTAGTTCATTTGAGTCACGCCATGAAGATGTCCAATCTATTACTACCCTTAGGAGTGGAAAACAGGTTGACAATCGGGTACAAGTGCCCGATTCGAGTGTCGTTGCATCTCCGTCTAAGTCAAAGTAGGTTGCATTCCCATCTGACAAGGAGGTTGATAAAGCCTTACCTTCTAAAGATGTGCCTCTTGACTTTGACCCCGCTCGGGCATCTTATTTGCCTAGGGCACCGTTTCCATCATGTTAGCTCCAGCAAAGAAATAAACAAATGCTAACGATGTAATGGAAATTTTTAAACAAGTTCACATTAATATTCCATTGCTCAATGTTATTAAGCAAGTTCCTATCTATGCCAAAATTTTGAAGGATCTTTGCACACAATAGCGAAAGCTACATGTGCAAAAGGGAGCCTTCCTCGTCGAGCAAGTAAGCTCAATTATTCAATACAGAACTCCGCCTAAGTATAGAGATCCTGGGTGCTCGATTATTTCTTGTGTTATCGGTGATCATATGATTGATAAGGCATTGTCGGATTTGGGGGCGAGTGTTAATTTGTTTTCATACTCTGTTTATGAGAAACTAGGTCTCGACGGACTAAAACCGACTAAAGTAACATTGCAATTGGCAGATAGGTCAATCAGGATTCCCCGCGGTGTTATACAGGATGTGATCATTAAAGTTGAAAATTCTATTTTCCAGTGGACTTCATAGTTCTTGATACATAACCTATTCACAACCCCTCCAGTCACATTTAAGTTATTTTGGGTCGTCCATTTTTAGCCACTAAGGCTGTTAATTGGTTTCTGAAAATCGACCAAGCCGGTCGAATTGAATTGAACCGATAAATAATCAAACCGAAAAATAACCGTAACCGAATAGTAAAAACTTAATCAAATCGAATAAAGTTTGGTTCGGTTTTGGTTTTTAGAATTTTGAAAACCGAAATAATCAAACCAACCCATATAAAGAAAAATTTCCCCAATTACCCTTACAACCCTAAATTGACTAACTATTCTCACAAAGTCCATATTTTGAAATGACAAGGCCGCAATTACAGGGATGCATTTTGCTATTTTGTATATTAAGGACTGCAATTATAGGGCCGCAGATGCAATTTTGCTTTTACATATGTTGAAATTATAGGACTATTCTTTCAGGGCTACAATAATCCATGTTGAAGTCACATGCTCTGAATTTATAGTACTGGATTTTGAAATTATAGGACTGAATTTTAAAATTATAGGACTGTATGTTGACATTATAGGACTGAATTTTAAAATTATAGGACCGTATGTTGAAATTATAGGACTGAATTTTGTAAGCCCTATTGAAATTATATGACTTGAATTATGTTGAAATTATAGTGTGAAACATTTTGCGATGAAAAATCGAAAAAACAAAATCGAATTGAATCGAACCACACGGTTTGGTTCGATTTTTTTTTTAATTTAAAATTGGATAACCGAATTGAACCGGAAACCTAACTTAAGCTTGGTTCGATTTCGGTTTTGGTACAAAATCAAACCATTTGAACCGATTAACAGCCATATTGCCCATATCTAATGCTATTATTAACTGTAGGAATAGAATCATGAAACTATCATTTGGCAACATGACCGTCTAACTCAATGTTTTTAATGTAAGCCAACAACCTCCTGAGTCCGAGGATGTTTGTGAAGTTAACATGATTGAGAGTTCGGTGGAGAATTCCTTATTGCAGTCTGTATCAGATGATCCCTTAGCAGCATGTTTAACTCACTTTGGAAGTGAATGTTTTGCTTGATTCAACCCCTATTATGGATTCGAGTTATACATGGAACCCTAAAGTGGAATTCCTTCCACTTAGTGAGTCAAAACTGAACCCTTTTGCTGATACTATTGGGTTTTCTGACCCATTCCCTTTCTCGCCTTTTCATGATGACCCATTTGACATATGTCCTCCTAGTGACTCCTACATGAAGTCTGATTTTCAATATTTTTTGGGGAGAATACATCCCATAGATAGTGTTGATTCCGGGTTTGGGGGTGTTGTTGAGTTGTCTAACTCATCATCTTTGTGCAATTCATTTTGTTATGATGAGCCTAGACCACCTGATATATCTATAAACACACCTCTTTCCATCTCTTTAATAGTGACTGACGCCACCTATGTGGATCCCTTGTTTTTAAGGCATGATTTTAGTTTTGACCATCCTATTGTGCAACACATTAAATCTTCTAATTTGACACAAGACATAGGATAGGATGTACCTTTTTAGGAGTAGGAAATAGTCATTTGCTGGATATCCATTTTGGTGACAACTTTTTGCTCCAGATCTCTACGACTTATTTACGATCGCGGGTTCGTTTACATTTTCTCTATGATTTTGCATGGCATCTTCGTCATTTTAAGGATGTGTTAGTTTTTGTTGTGCTGCATGTGGGTGCTACTATATGTTAGACGGATCCTAAACTTTTTCGGTTGTTGCTATGTGATCTAGTCAACATCGTGGACTAAGTGTTTAGGTTTGGGGGAGTAATAGCTATGTTCTTCCTCGTCATTTCATGGTACATCGTTTATGAGGAAGAATATATGTCGGGCTGACGATGTTAAACCAAGCGCTCCTAGGATGCAGCCTAGCTTCAGTTGTGTCATTATGGTCAGTCGGATTGATTTTCGAGTTCTTTCTAGTTGCATTTCACTCATATTCGTTAGCTCCGTAACAATTTTGACTTACAACTGATGCATGTAACTTTTTTTCATTTGTATATTTTTGTGTGCCATGTATTGTTTTTATCAATTTATCATGATGAGTCCACAGTTCTTATGTTTTTTAGCGTTCATTGGTGGACGATTTCGTCGAAATTGGTAAAAAAAAATTATCATGGTAATATCACTCTAACTCTCATCTTTTCTTTTTTCTGCATTTGTCATGATCATCATTTTATACATTGAGGATAATGTTGGGTTTAGGTTTTTTTTGGGGGGGGGGGGGGATGTTTATGAGTTTTTCTGCATTCTTCGAAAATTTTGAACTGAAATGTATTTCACAATTGACTATTGTATTCTACTCAATCTCCATTGAATACATAGTTAATTATGATTGAGTTAAAATTTTTTGATTTGAAAATGCAATCAAAATCTTAGTTCCTTTCCAATGAAAAGATGTGCTTTCAAGTATGCCTTTAAATTTGAGGAATGCATGCTTTCACTTGTCACTTTTATATATCAATAGGAAAACATATGGTTTGATATTATCTTTAAGTTAAATATATTTCACGAGATGTCATAAGCCAAGTTAGCATAATTTGAAGTTAATCAGTAAGATATTAACTAGAAAACCTTAGAATAATAGTGGAGACTTTAACCCTTGTGAGTTGAGACATTCTATTTTTCTTGAGGGTTTTTAAATAAACTCTGACTTTACTTGAATCCACATTATTTCGTTGATGATCTCATTATTCTTGTTTCCTTTTATTGATTGCTTTGATAATGCTGTTAAAATTGAATTATTACACTAGAATTTCTTGGTTTATTTAGTTGAGATGTCATAATACCGACTAGAGCTTAAGAAGTGATATAGGCATTTTTTTTTCTTCTTTGAATCGTTTTTTAGTCTTTTAACCTACCTAATGATAAATATCCGTTTGCAGCCCTTTGAGCCTTTAAATGGACTTTTTCTTTTCTAACCCCATATCCATTGCCTACTCCAGTTATGGAGTAATATCCCATATTATTTTGATCCTTACCCAATGTCTCCGAGAATGTGTATGGTTGATATATTTTTCGAGAATGGGCAAATAACAAGCGTTGAAACTAAATATTCTATGAATCCTCAGGACTGAAATGTTTCATTGTGTAGAAGGGGAAAACATGTCGTTAATTTAAAAAAAAAAAATTGATGCTTCGAACAAAAAGGAAAAAGAAGAAGAATTTCGAAGGAAGAAAAATTAATGGTGTACAACATTGGTGTACTCTTTAGAGCCCCCACGTATTTATTAAAGGGTGTATCCAGTCTTAGAGAATTTTGCATATATTTTTCCATTCTTGTTAGCAAAAATCTTGGCCTCATTTTAACCTAATAAAGACCTAATTGATCTTAAGTAAAGGTCTGGTTCATAGTCGTAGAGATTAAATAGACAAGAACTATGGAGTTTGATTCAACATTCTCAAAGTAATTGATATTCCTGTCCATGAGATCATATTCATTTCATTATTTTAAAAGTCTATTTTTCATGATTATTATATGTGAGATGTTTGTGTTTCCATAATTTATTCTCTTTCTCACACATAAATTGAGTGATAACTAACCAATCTCTGAGTGATTCATTTCTGAGTAGTCGAAGCGTACTATCCAAAGGTTATCTAGTCGTATCTTTACTGAGAAAAAGAAAGTTATGTTGATAAGGCCATGCATACACACATACACTTCAAGTTGAGAATAATTGATGGAATTTATTTAACCTTTAGGTATTATTAAATCGTTGTTAGACATTTTTATATATTATTGTGCCACTGTTAGTTGTTTTCTGAAACTTTTGGCAATTAGATTATTACTCTGAGGATAATAGATAGAGTAATCAAGTTACCATGTTTTGGAAATTTATTGAGTCATAATGTTTGTGGGTAACATTTCTGGTTTAAAGCCTTGTTGCACGTTTAAGGTAAATGCAATCGATTATTTCTGCGAAAGTGAGTTGGGATTTTATTTTTATTGTTTTGCTCAAGAACTAGCAAAATATAGGTTTGAGGGTATTTGATATTCACATAATTATTATATAATATATCCCTTAATTTATATATGTTAGTATTTTATTATTATATTTTATTCTAATTATTTCATTTCATGTTTTTGTAGGAATTTGAGCATAAATGATGAAATCACGCTAAGGCGGCAATTTAAAGAATGATCGATTGGTTGGTTCAAATGGCGGTATAAAGTAACGGGTGACAAGTCAAATATCACATGCATAAACCTTACCCAAATCAATCAAATTCACCTATTAACTAAGCCCAAGTCTGAAAGTTAACCTAAAGCCTAAACCCAACCTAATTAGAAGAATAGAGAAAACCCCTATTTAGAGTCTTCATCTCTCCCTTTCCCTGGGGGCTCGTTTTCTATGTTCCTTTCCCCATTCTCTCTTTTTCCAGCCACCGAACCAATCCATCCTGCTAGCAATCCTCGCTGGATAGGAGGACCAGCAGTGCAACCACCTTGCCAACCACCTCATCACCATCCATGTCCCTCACCGTCCAGCAATTACATCTCTTTGTTCCTTCGTCTTAACACAACCACTATCACAAGCCAACAACCAACACTTCATGCCACCTCCATCTTCCTCACGACCTCTTCTTTTCCTTCTTCCATTCATCACCTCCATCTTTCCCACCCTGTCTTGCAGCCGAGTCACAACAGCTCACACAGAGCACGAGGAAGACGACCCTGACTCCTCTTTTGTTACCCCAGTTCCTCTTTTTCTCCCTGATTAAGCCACAAACAGAAAACCACCAACACCGAACAGCCAACGCACGACATCGTCTAGCGCACCACCACGCCACCTCGTAACAGAGCCCCACCGCCCCAGTTTCTCTTACCCGTTTTTCCCTTTTTTTTTTCTCGTTTCTCCCTCACATATCTCTTTCTCTGTCTTGCAGGTGATCTTCACCGGAGAAGAAAAAGCAAAATGCAGAGGAAGCTCGCGAGAATGGCGACGCAGGGAGTAGCTCGCGAGAAAATGAAAACCAGAGGTAGTTGGAGGGAAATCAACTGTTTTTTCAAACAGTAGGCTATTTCCACCCAGGTTTCTGTCTGAGCCACCACAGTCCACCAGCAGCTCTTTCTCGTGATGTGTGTTCGTGCTGAGATGGATTCCACCTACACCAGTGTTGTGACATCATCCACCATGATCTTCTAGACCCCTTTCCAAGGCAAAGATGAACCCACAGGGCTTCCTAGAGTTTGTCAAATCTGAATTTATAGTTTTCTATATGTTTGAATGTTAAATATAGTTGATTTCTGAATTTCAATAGTTTGCTTTCACCGATTATATCCGAAATAATTATCTAGACTAATCGGTAGTTATAAGTTTCCTTTGTTGATATTCAAAGTCTGTTTTAATAAATTAATTTAAATATGTGATTGTGTGTGTCGCAAGAAGATATGCAATGCTAGGGGTTAGAATTAATTAAGTTAAACCGGTTGATTGTGTGTGCCGTAGAAAAGACATGCAATGCTAGGGGTTTATGCCTTTGCTGAAATCAATTGCAAATGTAGATTAATCTTTAGACTAGTAGTGTTGATTCTTGAAAACAATAATTTAGATTACACGAATCTCGAAGAACCTGATTCGATGTCTCGGTCCACTCTCTTATCATCTTACTAGTTTAATTTTAGTTCTCAATTTAGTTTTCTTAATTTAGTAATTTTCATCTGCTGCAAGCCCCAACTCTAAATTAGTTTAAATAAGTCTTAGAATTCGACTGTCTCGTCAATCCTCGTGGGATCGACCCGTAATTGCCACTGTCTACTAGTTAGATAGTCATGCACTTGCGGTATTACAAGTAGGGTTTATTAACTTATTAATTTAGGTTAGTAAAATCTCCATCAATCATATCAATGTCACAATAATTTTTCTTGGTAGTTTACCGGCCATATCCCCTCGTTGTCCGCTTACCCAAGGTGTTACAATATCAAATAAGCTTTCAACAACACAGGTGCTATACAACACCAATAATACTCTTCCCTTGGTAGCTTGTCGGCCCTATCGCCCCCTGCTGCCTGCCTTCCATGGTGTTACAATACTCCCCCCTTGGTAGTTTGCTGACCATCAAGGTGTTACAAGTGTGCTACATCAATAGAAAAATGAGGAAAAATATTGTCCAACAAAATTTCACTAGAATTGTCACATACATGCTATGAATGCTTAGTTATGCAATTACTATTCTCAAATACATGCCACAGATGTTTAATTATGCAATTACTCTCATGTGTTATTTTGCAGCTCAAAGTAGAAATTCATGAAATATTAGTGCAATAGAAAACATGCAACTATGCAAGGTTTCATTTTCTAACATGAGATACTACCATACCACATGACTTTACAACCTATCATTTCCAATCTTATTTTGTATCGTTATATCAAAATTTAAAAGATGATGTTCTCGCTCACCTAAGCGGAATGTGTTTCTAGAACCCCAAATCCTAGTTCGCAATTCACGGAACAACGAATTTGCGACTTCGGAAGCTCCCCAAAACGCCATCGTAGGTTCTGTGATTAATTCGACAAAGCCAAATTTCGACGAATATTATACGAAAATCACTGTACATAGGTCTGTTCTTCTCCAAATAGGGCCACGAGTAGTAGACTGGTCGGAATAGTGCCATAGGGACACTACACAACGAATCACAGCTCGCCTGCATGATCACCACGCGAATCTGCATCTGTACACCTCCCTATCAAACAAATTTCTATGTTTTCTCTGAGATTGTTATTCAAGCGCTCACCCACTTTTGCAGGTGGGGTTTTTGGCCTCCAGTTGTCACTGCGATCACCATCAGTGAGCTTGATTATAGCGGAGCTGCTCGCACAACCTCCCATAGCTTCGATCGAATTTCTATCCCTGTTTCACTATGATATTGTGTTTGATAATGGATGGAAGACAAAGATAAATGAAGAAGAAATGAGAAGAAATTGGGAGATGAGAACCGTTGCAACGCCCCGTCATAGACCAAGCTCGCCTGAAAAGAAGAAAATAATTCGCAAGGATATAAGAAGAAGAAAAAATAGCAAAGGATGGGAGTTTCCTTTCATAACGTCGGTGGCTATTCACCCCCAATGAATTGAGGGCACTCGCACTTAAAAATTCCATAAATAATTACTAAAAAATCTTTTAAATTTCAAGAAATTTAAAATCACTGCTTTTTAATCCAAAAACTCTAAAATTACACAGTTGAAAATTAACGAGTGTTACATCATACGCACCTCAAAAGAAACCTCGTCCTCGAGATTAAACTTAGTACAAGCAAAACTAAGGAAGATATGAGGGATGCAGCTTTTGAAAACACTATTCTAATTCCCAAATTGCACACAAAAAACCAAAGATATATACAACATCTTGGGCTGAAGAAGCTTCAACCAGACCCGAGATATGACTTGTCACCCAATACACATGAATGGTTAACCTCAAATCATGTAGCTTGTTCAATAATAAAATAACCCTTTAAACTAACTCTGATGACACCGTTAGAACATGGTGTTTGCTACCAAAAAAAGGAAACATTGGATATCTACACATGAATTAAACAAGGCTGGTTTATGCATGAAAACTAAACTATTAACACCATAGAAATTATCAAATAAAGTACATCACAGATTGTACACCAATTTTGCAACAAACCCATACCTACCAAGCAAGTCCATAAACAGCTTATAATCTTTAATAAACATCAAATCTCCATCACACATAAGAAATACTAACTTAAGCACTTGTTACAGTATGTAGCCTAAACCCTCAACTCAAAAACACATTCAACATCCCAACTTCAAACAAATTAATCACTCAAAGATATATCAACATCAATCCACAAATAATTATGGTAGAGATTAAATATGAACAATTAAATCAACTAACAAAAAAGATTTAAATGAAAAAAACATATCCACCCTAACTGAAAATTCAGTTTCGAAAATATCGTAGCTCTTCTCGATAGGTCCACTAGATCATCAATCCTAGGAAAAAGGGTACTTGTTCTAGATGATAACCCAATTCAGATATCTGTGATTGATGCACATTGTCAAAGATCCGTCTTTCTTGGGAACAAAAATGGCAGGAGCACTCCAAGAAGAACCCTTCGACGCCAATGGGTACCAACTCAGCGGTAGGCCTGTGGCAGATGGAATCACAGGTTCAAGGTTCGAACCCTGCCTGCTGCATCTAGGGTCGGAGGGGTACGGAATAAAAATAAAATTCGGCCAAATACTTAAGAGTTATACATACCTCAAAAGAACTATGATATTCCTTTATGCCAATGTTCACCTCAAAACACCACAATTCAGATTACCACTCCTGGGAACCCATTGATGACCGTCATAGTGTTGTTCATTGAAGTCCTTCTGGGAACTTTATAGTATTGGTTATTGAGATATTGATAGCATTTCAATAACCAATACTATAAAGTTCGTTCAAAGCAATGTTATCAATATCTCAAACGACTCTCTAGAAGAGGATATCACAAACCTTTGCAGAGAGGGAGTTAGTCCCTTGACAAATTTCTCATACTATTTCTCAAATTTCTCCCTTAACTATGCCCAAGGCATTTACGGCGAACGTCAACTACGCGCCATTGCTTCAAAGAAAAAAAACTCAGGTCCACATGAGACTAAACAACAGTAACCCTTTTAACTTCTCTGTCCAATCTCACATCCGAAGGCAAACTAAGCATTGTTCTTTAGTGTAACCATGGCTCTGATACCAAACTGTCACGGCTCGATTTCCAAAGCATCGAAATATCTCAAAACTGGAAACCTGAGACCTGACACAACCTTAAGTAGTTTTTTCCTTGTCCATTTACTTTACTGTCCAGTGGTTACACCTGCTAGCACACGACATAATAAACTTAACCAAACAAAACCTAGACTTGAGAGTTCAATGTACCTCTCAACTGACTGGCACGTAGACAACCATTTGATCACCCGACTCCTCCTACAGCACCGCCACCAAAAACACCACCACCTACACTCAGATAGGAGTACACTCATTACCACAAAACAAACAAACGGGTCAGCACTAGTTGGTATGAGCAGAACCGAAACATTTATTCCCCAATTAATGCATGTTTTGAATAAGACAGATAAAATGATGATAATGAATAATGATGCACCATCGTTTTCATCTTAACTACTCAATCATGATAAATGTGCACATTTTGATGCAACTTGAGTTGAATAGAATACATAACTTCAAACCACTATAATTCAAAAGAATCATACCAACTTAACAATGATCCATGGCGTGTTATTTCAATTCAAATAGAATCGAGAGCTCTGACCCAAGGTGATTTGGGGATCACCAAGGGAGGGTTTGGTACCTCGATTTAGGTGTGGTTTTATGATTGGGTTTTCAATCTACTCCACACGATTTTAAATCAGGAAAAAATCTGGGTTGTTCGAGATTCAAAACAGACTGCAGTATTGGGCGGCGGCTAGGTTCTCATGGTGGGAGGTGATGGCGGCCAAGGGAGTTCCTCATTTGGTTGGCCAAGACGTAGGTGACTGCTCCAAAAGTTCCTTGCACAGGTTTTGGGAGGGTTTAGCAAGGATGTAGCGGAGGAAAAACCAACAAACTCGACAAGTTTTAGAAAGGAGGGCGATTCGGCTTTGTTGCTTTCGGATGCAGACGTTTCTAGGGGTGAAAAACCACGTTTCTAGCCACGTGTGGTGTTGAAGTTTTCAAGTTTTCGACCATCTCTCGATGCCATTAGGGAATCCATACACCGTTTTTGGGAATATTGGGCGAGTTCGTTATGGGGCTTCTGGATCAACGTCATATCTTGGTTTGTCTACAATCAAAGATAGAAGTTAAAAAGGTACTTTCAAAAGACTCTTTCACTATTTGTGGCGTACAATATAAAATCTTTCGTTGGCATCGGGGGGTTTAGCCTACGGGGCATATCCAAAACTAGCACCTGTGTGGGTGGAACTCCAAAATCTTCCTTTTGCATATTATTTATCTGCCATCATGAAAGCGATTGGGAATTCCTTTGGGAGTTTCTAAGAATTGATGATGGGACGAAATCGCTCGTCCAAGAGTTGCTCGGATGTGCATTGAGATGGAGATTACTAAACCTCTACCATCTCGATATGGATTGAGAATCCTAAGAATGGTGGGTATTGGAAAAAACTAGATTACCCAGGTTTCAAGTATTGTGAACATTGTGCTCTAATAGGACACGAAAGAGAATATTGTCGAAAACTCCAAGGGGAAAAAAAGATAATCAATTCAAAGAGGGGAATATAGAGATGGAGGAAAAGAATTCCAATAAGGGGAAGCAACCACAATTAATGGTGAAACAAAAATATGTGCCTGTCAAGAATAAAGAGAGTGAGTTGGAAAAATAGAGCAGGGACGAGTGGGGAAAAAGATTCTCAAGGAGTGGAATGGTGAATGCTCAATTAGGAGTGGGACTAATCAGGAAGGGCAAAATGTCACGGTATCAAGGTGAGAAAGGGGTCAAAAAAGAGAAGGGTCAAATAAATGAGTTGGGAAACGAAGCTATCTCGGTGGCGAGGGGATTGGGGAAGCTTGAACAAATAGGAAAGGGAGGCATTAATGTCTCTAATAGTTTTGCCATATTAGAGGAGGACTTAGATGATGTGAAAATTGGAGAGAGTTTTCCTCGAGGGAAGGGCACCAATAGAGATGTGATTAATGAGCCAACTGAGAACCAAGCTACAGGAGAGAAACTGATGTGAATATCTAGCAACCATTGGTTGTTGTGGTCAAAGCCTTGACTAGAGGAGATAAGAATGAACTCAAAACGGATATGCAAGAATAATGGATGCAGGGTGCTGATACGTGTGGCTGGATTTGATGATACCAAGCAGGGGAGATGCATGGAAGGAAAAGAGCTTGCTTTCAGCCATGCAAATGTTAATAGAGGCAGAGTATTCAGTGAGTGAGGCTAATCGAACAGTCGGCTTCGCCTTCGAACAACTTTCAATTAGTGCTCCTACTAAATATGCTTACCTCGGCGATGGTAGGCATGATAGTGTTGATGTGAATCAGGTTGGTACTTCAATGGTGCAGGGCAACTGTAGAGGCAGACCAAGTTGCATTTGTCAAGCAGCTCTCGTGAAGGGACAATAAAATGGGTAGGGAGACTGAGGTGCATACAGAGTAGGAACGAGGACCAATGTTCCTGCAGCAGGGGACTTTGGGGACGACTCCTTTTTGGGGGACTACTTCGGGGATGCTAAAGATGCAGTAGATGCTAATGTTGGTCCCAATAAGACGGAACATGCAACCATTGAAGAGTTAATAGGGGTTCAATGTGGAGGGTGCACAGGCAATATCTTTATCCGAGTGTTTGTGACAACACTATGAGACTGATCAGGGAAGGAAGAAATTAAATAAGAAAAAGATTAACATAAACACTCTGGCAAGCACTAGTGAAGATAGCGATGGGCGCGGGGAGATCTGATTCGGGTTTAGGTCCACAGGTTACGAGCATTGAGGATGTGGAAATGGGTACAATGTCGGAGGGTTCTCGCAGAAATAAAAGAAGTAAAAGGCCAACTGGCGATTCCTCGAGATCTCGGCACTTGACTAGGCAGAGTGGTTCCTCTCCGCGGTTTCAAATGATTGACACATCCTGTTTTGAATGCTCATGGGGTAGGAAATAGAGCCACGAGAAGTAGACTGAGAAGAATGGTACTGAATACAAAGTTCAGATTCTTATGATAGTGGAACCTTTAATCGTTCAGACAGACACTTGGAGATTATTAATAAAGTTAAATTATGTGGATTCACCTCGAATGAAGGAGTAGGGGGCAAGATTTGGTTTTCTGGGCAGCGGATCTAGCGTTTTCAGTGTTGAAGTGACTGACCAGATTATTCACTGTAAAGGTAATGTATTCTCATTCCCTTTGCTTTATTTCATTTGTGTATGCTAAATGTTCAGTTGAAGAAAGAAGGATGCTATGGTCGAGCATGAAAACAATTGCGCATCACTGTGATATCAGATGGTTGTGGGGATTTAAATGTCTATTGTCAGATGAAGCAAGACAAATTAGGGGTAACGCTCCAAATATGATTAGCATTGTAAACTTTTCAGACTGTATTGAGAATTGTGGGTTGTAAGATTACGGATTTTCGGGATTGAGATTCACATGGTGCAATAATAGGAGAGGGAGCGAAAGAATTTGGGAAAGACTGGATAGAGTTTTGGTAAATTCAGATTGGATTTCTCAGATGACGAGTACCAAAGTGGAACATTTGCAACGTACATTCTCTGATCACGCGCCTATCCTGGCTTCTTTGCCAATGAAGCCTAGATTAGGTTTTTATCTGTTCAGGTTTCTTGATATGTGGACTACAAATTCGTCCTTCGAGGCTTTGGTGGACTCGACATGGGGAGTTGAGTTGGGTAGCATGAGGGCACTGGATGTGGTTGACATCAAGCTAAAATCGACTCATAAAGCACTTCTTAAGTGGAATAAATAAACTCTTGGCAATCTATTCAGCAGAATTAGAGATTTGGAGGATGAAATGAACCAATGAAAAACTATTTTACTGTCTGGATGGGAAGAGAATGGGAGTATCACTTTTTATACGGAAGCAAACTGGGATTTAATGCATGTTGCAATTTGAGCATGTGTCAGGCAGAATATAGATTAGCTCTTAAACAATAGGAGCTTTTCTGGATTCAGAAATCAGGAGAGAAGGAGTTTAAATATGGGGATGCATGTACAAAATATTTCTTCGCCTCAGTCAAATCAAAGCAGAAAAGACGTGCTATAAATTCGATTATGTTGCCGGTGGCAAGGGAGATTTCGGAGGCAGGAGAAATTCTCAATGAAGCAAATGAATATTTTAAACATTTACTCATGTCCGAGAATATGCACATAATGGATAATGATCTCCTTGATTGTATTCCATCTACGGTTTGTAGCTTAATTTGTAATGATTTAGTCAGAAGGCCGTGTTTGGAGGAAGCAAAACATGTTATTTTCAACATTCCAAGAAATAGTGCTCCGGGTCCGGATGGATTTATAACGGGTTTCTTCTAGACATGCTGGGATATGGTTGGCATAGATGTATGGAAAGCGAGTATTCAGTTATTTGAAGAGGAATCTCTTCCCTCGGGGTTTTCAGCCAACCTGATTGCTATGATCCCAAAGGTGGACTCAAAAGGTTCTTTCTCTGACTTTCGACCTATTAGTTTATGCAATGTGATTTATAAAAATTTTAGTAAGTTACTTTGCAATAGACTAGCATTATTGTTACCCGATTTGGTGGCTCAAGAACAAGGGCATTTGTAAGAGGGAGAACTATTGTTGAAAATATTGGACTTGCTCAGGAGTTGGTTAGAGACATCAACAGAAAGGTTAGTGGCGGGAATGTCGTTTTGAAAATTGATATGGAAAAGGCGTATGATCGTATGGAATGGTATTTTTTTAGCGGTAATTAAACAGATTGGCTTTAACAATAGGGTGTGCCATATTATTGCCGACTGTATTACCAATTGTGGTTTCTCAGTATTGTTGCAAGGAGAATATAATGGATATTTCAAGTCCTCACGGGGACTTAGACAGGGTGATCCACTATCCCCTATGTTATTTATTATTGCCTCTGAGGTGTTAAACAGGGGACTGAAAGCGGCTTACGAGAAAGGGGAGATTTGTTATTATTACACTCCTAGAAACTGTGTACCAATCACTCATCTACTATATGCGGATGATACTCTCATTTTTCTCAATGTAGGAAATCTTCCGTGACAGGTTGCATTAATTTCTTAGAGAGATATTGTAGAACATCGGGGCAGAAAATAAATAAGGATAAAAGCTCCTTTATGGTGGAAGAAAAAGCTTATGCAGAAATGGTGGTGGCTGTGAAAATACAGACATGATTTCAGTTTAGAGGTTCTCCTATGAAATATCTAGGGGTTGCCATTTTTCAAGGAAAATGCAAATTATATTCTTTGATGAACTAGTCAATAAAATTCAAAGAAGGATAAACGGGTGGAAGGTGAAACTCCTGTCTCCAGGAGGCAGACTGATTTTTATCAAGCATGTGCTTAGGTCTATACTAGTCTACACGTTAAGTGCTATGTTTGTGCCACAAAATTTCCTTTTGAGGATTCAGAAGTTACTGGCGGATTTTTTCTAGGGAGATTGTGAAGGCAAATTGGAAAAAAAA
>QNQO01005686.1:0-46739 GCA_003290165.1 Berberis thunbergii
CTCAGTAATTAATTAATTGAATTACCCTCTCATGAAGAGTATCATCCTCTACTGAGGTGTATATAGATGTTTGTGTTTCTGAATGTCTTTTATTGCATGACATGTAGAATGAATTTTCGCATTTCACTATTTCAACTGAAATTAGTGTGTTTTCTGCTGAGAAACAAAATTACATATCCTTTACTAAGGTATATGTAAATATTTGTTCGGAGCTTTTCTTGCAGGACCTCCATTCATTGTTGACAACCACTTCAACCAAGGTTGGTTTTTTATCTTGTGGAAAATTTGATTGATCGGAATAGAGAACTTTGTGTATGTTCTACCGGATGAGGAGTCTTTTATTGAAGAGATAAAATCAATGAAGAGATAAAATACAATCAAGTTTTTCTCATATGTAAATTGCATTTTTTTTCTTCTAAAAAGCTAAGACGCCCCAGCTTCAATCCACTTTTTGAAATGGTCGGTTGCCACAATTATCATATTTTTCTGCATTGCAGAGTTTGATTGATTGGAACAGTGAACTCTGTGTATGTTCTACTGGCTGAGAAGTCTTTTGTTGGAGATTGTGTTCAACGTTTGTCACCCTTGTTATTTTTATCCTCCTTCTGATCTGCATTTGTTTGTGCAGGTTGACTATCTTTTTCTACTACCCGAGTTTGCTCCTTCAATATTTTAGTCAAACTGGTGATCTGACTTGTAAGATTTTCTTGTTTTTTCATCTCTATTGGGCTTGATTTTGCGGAAGATTGCAATTGATGGTCAGCTGGCAGTGTAGACCTACGACTGGTGGTGGTTGAACCTATGGCGGTGATGGCGGCCTGATGCTGGTAAAGGACTGTGCAACATCATTTTTGCTAGTTTGATTTCGATTTCCATCATTGTATTGAAAAAGGAACTTCAAAAATGAAAGTATTTGTAAAAGAAAATTGAAAGTGAATGAATGAAGAAAGTTCTTTTTCATCAAAAGAAGAGAGTTTGCAATGAATTTGATTCAAGCTCTCATTGAAAGCACCAATTTATGGATGCTTGCAATTTTCCACCGATCACGTGCTGATCATGCAGAGAAATCTACATAAGATGAAGATTAATTCTTGACACAGATGTGGTGTCTAAGGTGCTTGCAATTTGATTAATTCTGTGAGACCCTATGTGGGCGGACCTAAGGTGAGGGTGAGGGTGAGGGTGAGGGTTGGAGCCCAATTGGATGAGCTACAAGGGGAATCATAGTCCCATATGTTGTGCCTGTGTGGCCAACAAGGACATTGGGCCTTAAGGGGGGTGGATTGTGAAACCCTAAGTGGGCGGACCTGAGGTGAGGGTGAGGGTGAGGGTGAGGGTGAGGGTTGGAACCCAACAGGCCCAATAGGCCGAGAGGGGTTGGTCGAGCTACAAGGGGAATCATAGTCCATATCGCCTGGGTAGGGGAGGAGGATGATCCTTATATGTGTGGGGGTCTGCTCCCATTGTATCGAGGCCTTTTAAAGTCGTGAGGGCGGGATAGTAGCCCAAAGCGGACAGTATCGATACAGTGCGGGAGGGGGGTCGTCACAACTTCGATGCCAAAGTTAGAACAATGCCTTTAGGAAAGTTATTTATTTCTCTGTATTTTAATGAGAGAAATGTGAGATCACTAAGTGTTGCCTATTTATAGAGGCAGGATGAGACAACTGCTGCAAATGAGTTGGCCACGTGGCAAGTGGAGAGCTTGCTCGTAGACGATGAGATATGTGGCAAGTAAGCGGAGCCCAACTGCTAGTAGAATAGTGAAACACGTGGCAGGTTGGGAACCAACTGCTTGTAGAAAAATGAGGTACGTGGCAGGTCGAGAGCCAACTGTTTGTAGAAGAGTGAGATGCATGCAGGTTAAAAGCCAACTATTCATAGATGAGTGAGACCCGTGGAGGTTGGGAGCCATTGGGGTTGTCCACTTCCCATTGATGGTTATAACTTCTTGTTGATGGTTGTAACTTCTCATTGATGGTTATAACTTTCCGTTTGGAGATACCTTTCTTACAAGTTCATGTTCTCAGTTGAGCGAGGTGGTCGGCGCCGGAATACTATTTCTTTACTGAAAAATAGTGTTCTGTCGAGTTGCATTGGACCCAGATTTGGAGCTTTTTGTACTTGTATTCGATTAAGGCCGATTTCTGAGGAACGACCCCAGATTTTTGGACTTTTTTTGTCCTGTTGGGATAAAGATATTTTTTGTTCCTAGAGTATGTATACATGCATTAAACATGATAAGTGGATAAATACATTTGGTATGTTATTTTACCATTTGTTCATGTTTTCTATAGGCATATATTCAAGTATTTTGAGTTATAAATATTTAATGTATGCAAAATGTGAGCGTTTAGGGACAAAAATGGTTGTTACTAACTCAGGAGGACCCCCTTAGTTTACATTATAAATTAAGCACCCTATTAAGTTTAAATAATTATTTTAATTTGTTTGCATTTCATTTTAGCTGAAAATTTCAGGAAAATATGTACTAATACTAGATACAACGAGCCAAAGTTTCAGGCCTTTCAACATTATTTCTTGGGATACGTATTTAGGTATCAGCCATTAAATATCTTGATAAACAATATTTATGAGAGTTTAAGGACCACCCTTTCATGTGGTCTTGACGATGGGCGCTAGTCGGCCCTACCGGTCGGCTTGTGTCGCGCCCAAGGTGAGCACTTTCTTGCTTGTGTGATATTAACATAAAAACTTCATTTATCCCACTTAGCACAGATCTCGAGGCGTCCATGTTGAAACGAGCTAAAACTTTGACACATTATTTTGGTTGGTTGTCTTTAATTTTAGCACAAACAGAGCTCAATGATAAATTTTCATATAATAATGTGTATGTAGGATCCTTAATTTACATTGAAAATAAGAATCATCATGAATTTATAAAAGCCAATTTTGGTACTAATATGCTAGAGTGAGGTTAGGGAACCAAGTTTGCAACCAGGATGATGTGGCAACGTTAGATGAGTTTTTTACAATCTCGAGATACACATAAACTCTTTTGGAGATTTCATCATTCTTTCGAGATCATGCCATGTCACCCTGGTTGTAAAACATGATTGCAAAAATCTGGTTTCCTAACATTTTTTAATATGTTATGAACAATGTAACCCATAGCTTTCCTAAGCCTTTTTTGTCTGTGAAAACTTGCTTTGCATTTATCCGTTAGAAACATATTGTGTTGCCTTCGCTTCAAATGGGCCAAATTTCACTTATCTTAATTTTAACTATAGAAAAATCAGGGACAAAAGCATATTATCTTCAACCACTCCCTAACTGTTGTGTCTTATAAAACGTACTTCCTACAACACTTAATAAATGTTAAAAGCATATAAGAACAATTGAAGATTCTGAGAGGTGCAAGACTTTCAACATGCGCTTTTGGCCACACAATGGGTGCATCATTTACTCTCTATTTAGAACTTATGATATTGTAACTATATTAATCAAGATCTCAACTCGAATGCACATGACTTAGCAATGTCGGTAGGACGACGTTTTTGTAATATTTCTCATCCTGGTTGAATTAAATTGCGTATTTAACAAACAAACAAAAAAATTCAGAGGGGTTTGTGCAAATGTAAGTGTTATGTAATGTGTTACTCATCGAAATGTCCCCCTTTAAGACTACGATATAACATCCTCATCTAAAATAAAATACTAAAAGCAATCTATTAAAAATGGGGTTGTGGGAAGGAATAGATTGACTTTTCAAAGATTTGAGTTGTTGTTAGGCTATCTTGTTCACATTATAGTTTAGTAAGGTGGTGTTTGTTTTTTTAAGTTCTTAGAAGCTAAATTCTAACTGGAGTTACAAGTTTTGAACGAGCTTCTGAATGAACTGTTTATTTTGCTTTTGAATGGGCTACTGATTAGAAGCTCTAAAATTAAAAGGTGTGTTTTTAGATGTTGAATGGGAACTGTTTGACAATTTTACCCCACTGAAGAGACACATACAAGACTGGAGAAGTGGTCGGTTGGAAACCCGACATTATACAGTGGTGATCAATATTTCAAAGCTTTCAAAATTACATGCTACATAATGAAAACTACATGCTACATAAGGAAAACTTGAAAATATACATGAGAGGGAGAGTTGGAGGGATGAATAAAAACTTGAAAAATACAGAGAAAGAAACACAAAGATGAATGAGATAAGTTTGTTATCGTTGAAGAGTCCTTGTGAAGTTAGGTAGAACGACAGTGCTTTGTAAAGAGAATGAAGGTGTGTTTTCAAAATTTATCCCTACTTGTTTTTCAGAAGATGGAGACAACAATTGTCATTACAAGGTTACTATTGGAATAATTTTTTAGTTAGCACTCAGTGCTAAGTGATCAACACCTCCCTATTGCTTACTCTAATCAGAAGTTGAACTTCCAATCTGAACTAAAACAAACACTCTAAACAAGGTGGTTCACTTATTATTAAGAATTCTGACTCTATTTAGAAACAAAAAAAAATACCCTCTAAGTTTCTTTTACGGTGGTTCTTAGTTCTGAAATATTGATCAAATTTTACCTATCAAGAAATTTTTTGTCAAGCACTTCAAACCATCACATTAAAGCATTTATAACAATAAGTTGTAACCCTACTAAAGCTTACTATTGAGATGAATTAGTACTCATGTTTGCCCCAAAACACTAAATGATGCATATGAAAGTGGAATTCCGCGGAAAGGATAAGGGGTTTGTGCAATGGAAAGGTGTCTAACCTAAGAAGAGGATCTTGACTAGACGAGGCCACCTTTTAATGATGGGAAACTAAACGATGCCACACCAACCTTTAAATGATGGAAAACTAAAGGAGGCCACCAATTTAATGCAACTGTTGGATATTCAGATGCTCTCAGAGGGATCTAATAGGTTGGTGTGAATGGGTAAAAGTGTAGGTTTCTCAGTGAAAGAGTTATCTGACATGTTGGTTGTCTTTCATTATGCCTGTATTTCCTCTCACAAGAATCTAGTTTGGTGAAAAATCTTTTTCCTCGGATCAATTTTTTTGTTGGTCAATGTTGCATGAGAGGATATTGATTAAAGATAGGTTAATGAAGAGATTAATCCCTACAGGAAGCCTTTGTGTGCTTTGTAATGAGAACGACGGGACTCTAGATCACTTGATGCTTCACTACAGATTCTCAAATCTATTTGGAGCACTTTCTATCAGAACTTGGTATGAATTTGATGTTTCATGTTCCCATTTGGAGTAACTAACTTGGTGGTCCCAAGCTAATCCATCCTGGGGCACGGAGTGGTTGTGGCATAGGGTTCTTCCCGTGCTCATGTGGTGTCTGTGGAAAGAGAGAAATAAGAGGGTTTTTAAATGGTTCAACCGATCAAAGCAATATATCTTTATGGAGATCAATGAATGTTGTGGATGATGGGTTCAACTTGTAATCTTTTCATAAACTTGTATTTTGACACCTTCATGATGTCTTGGCATTCCTTGATCTAAGAATGGTTCCCTTTGTATCTTGTTTCCCTTTTTATCTTCAATAAAAATCTTCGTATTTGGCCAAAAAAAATGTTAATCTCAGAAAAGGCAACGGGTCAGAATTGTGTCAACCACGCACTTAGGTAACTATCTAAGAAAGTGAGGATTTTAGGTGTGACCTTGCACTATTATAATGATATTATAATAAGTTAATAGTAAAGTAAAAAATAATATATTTTTGTTTATTATATACTTTTTCCATTCCATAAAATTTGGATGGGAGACTCCAAATTAATCCTCAAAGTTTTGGGTCTAAAATGGTTTTACAAACCGCTCATCAAGACTATATGATCCTCTAAAATAATAGGGTGTAAAGCTTGTTACCAACTATGTCTTTTATTTTTAAGAATCACACATAAATTTTTATGATTTTTGTGCATACAAAGAGTTGCGAGAGCAAGTAAACAAACCCTTGACAATGTTAGGCATAGATATAAGGCTCATGACATCTCATATAGTTGGCTTTCATGCTTTGATAATATGGGTTCCTCTGAGATCCTTTCGATGAACTATCTTTTGTGGAAGGCATATTTGTCGGATTTGATCGATTGTGCAAGCAATTGACGTAAAAGAATTTTTTTTCTATTATAGTGATATCGATGAGGCGAGTTATTTTTCCGCGACAAACTTTTGGCATTGTACTACATTTTTTCTCTATAGATTGGGGAGAAGGTGAAAAGAGCATTGTATTTCAAGAGAAACAAAGAGATCAACCTATTTCAAATACACAACATGAATTCTAGCAATATAGAGACGACACTCATGTTGGTCCTAATGAACCAAACTGTCACTTTCACGAAACTAAATCTTTGGATACTAAGCAAGAAGATAACAAGTTTACTAAAAAATGACAATTTTCAAACTTTGTCGAGATAGGACATTTTTTATTTTTTTATATATATAATTTTTTTAATAGTAAGTTTGATGGTAGTGGTACCGTTCTCATATTTGTAGTGAAAATTTCTGCTTATGTTCTTAAGATAGTATCAACTTTTAGATTTGTCAATGGAGTACTAGCTCAGTTGGTAGGTTTGTGGCAAATGGTATTACAAATCCAGGTTTGAACCCTATTTGATCGACTGTGAAAAAACCATATCCGTTGGAGCAACGAAGTTGAGAAAAAAAAAAAAAAAGATAGAAAGACAATTTTTTTCTATCATATTAGTTAGGGATCTTGATTGACAAGGTGAGATGCCATTGCTCTCATGATAAATTGCATATTCTATATATTTCTCCGTGTACCTAGGAGAAAGAGGGTTTAGCGAAAGGAAACGAGAAAATGTTTGGCAACTTTTGCTTTTGTGCTTTATGCTCCCGACGTCATTGTTCAATAAAATCATTACATGAGGCAGCACTATCAGGTGGTTATCTTATCGTACATTTTTATTAAAATTTTCTTTTATTTACAATCGACACCCCCAATGTAAGCATTCGAAGCCACGTATCATTCTCCATTGAACAATGATTCAATGAGAAAATAATCCTTAGGAACATAAAATTCTTCGGAGAAATGATTGTATCACAAGAGAAGCAAATGCAATTTTCCCATTACATATCTATCCATACAAAACCAATCTTTCTTTTCCAAGAAGGTAAACTTTGGCTTGCGAGGTAAAATGATAGCAAGTTAAATTAAATTTTGTCTTGAGTGGAGACTTTATTTTTTATTTTTTTTTATGTTACTCTGAATTTCATAAACAAACTTCAAGTTAGTATTGTACGTGTTAATAACAACAAAAGAAAGTATCCTTTCGACATATCAAACAAGGGGCATAGAAACACTCGATCACATAAGAATTTTGAGTGAAAATGGAAAAGAGACTCAACTTTAGTTCCTTCAAAAATTAAAATATCTTTAGTGCAAAAAGGGTTTGATCCCTAATATTTTGAATTAATTTTTTTCTCTCTTTCTTTTTTTCTTTTTTTCTTTTTTTTCTTTTTTTTTCTTTTAAAAATTGACATATTAGGTAAAGAAGAAAAAATATATATTTTCACTTACCATTTAGGACCCATTTAATTTTTATTCACAATTAGCCGACACTATATGTACATGATTAAATGGAATTTTATCATTTGAGACCTGTTTGAGCTGAATTTTTAGAAAAAAAAATATATATTTGTACCATAATGAACATATTACAGTTTCAGCCCGTTTCGAAATGTGTCTTGAGATATGATTAAATAATGAATTGATGGATTTTTCTATCATAATCACAAAGCGAGCGATGAGGATGGAAGAGTCTTAATGCAGGATAAAGCTATTTTAGATAGATGAAAGGATTACTTTTGGAACCTACTCAATGGAACACATGTAGGGGAGTTAAACTTGAAGGGGTATGCTTCACAGGAAGGGAGATATCGCATGTTCCATCGCAGAGTTAGTGCCACAGAAGTGAGAGAAACTTTAAAAAAAATGAAGACAGAGAAGGCCGTTGGACCGGATGATATCCCAATTGAAGCATGGAAATGTCTGGGAGAAGTTGGGATTCAATGGCTAACTACGCTCTTTAATAGGTTTTTGGAAACTAGAAAAATGCCAGATTCATGGAGGCATAGCATTGTGGTACCAATTTATAAGAACAAAGGGGATATCCAGAATTGCTCGAACTATAGAAGGATAAAGCTTATGAATCATACGATGAAACTTTGGGAGAGGGTTATAGAACAAAGACTTAGGAGTTTAACCACGATTTCTGATAATCAATTTGCATTAATGCCAGGTAGGTCTACTACGGAGGCCATCTTCCTGCTTAGGCAAATTGTAGAAAAATATCGAGAGGCGCGTAAGAGTTTGCATATGGTTTTTATTGATCTGGAGAAAGCATATGATAGGGTCCCCAGGGAGTTAATTTGGTGGGTGCTTAAAAGGAAGAAAGTGTTTCAATGTTATGTCGATATCATTAAGGATATGTATGAAGGGGTTGTAACAAGTGTTCGCTCAGTAGGTGGGATGTCTAGTGAATTTTCAGTGACAGTAGGACTACATCAAGGGTCGGCGTTAAGTCCATATCTCTTAGCCGTTCGAAGACGGAGTATCTAGTGTGCAACTTTGGGTGTGAACCAAGAGGGAGAAGTAATGCAATTGAGATCGAAGGTGTCGAGGTCCCGGAGTGTGAGGCTTTTCGATGTCTAGGGTTTATAATTTAAAAGAATGGGGCTATTGGAGCAGATGTAGACCACAGGATTAAAGCTGGTTGGTTGAAATAACGAATGGCGTCAAGAGTATTATGCGATCGAAGGATGTCTGCAAGGCTAAAAGGGAAATGCTATAAGACAATTGTTCGACCAGCCATGCTAAATGGTTCAGAATGTTGGGCTACTATGGGGCAACATACGCATAGGATGGCAATAGCAGAAATGCGTATGTTAAGGTGGATGTGTGGTAAAACTCGTAAGGATAAAATTAGAAATGAAAGAATTAGGAGATACTTAGGTGTAGCGCCCATAGAGGAAAAAATTAGAGAAAGACATTTAACTTGGTTTGGTCATGTGCGGAGGAGACCAAGCACGGCGCCAATTAGAAAATGTTTAGATTGGCAAGTTAATGGAGGGTGTAGACGGAGGGGATGACTGTTGAAAACTTGGATGAAGACGGTGAATGAAGATATCATTGAGCTTGGATAAGGTGAGGAAATGTGGGAAGATCGCATTGCTTGGAGAACCAAAATCCATGTAGCCGACCCCGAAAATCTCGGGAATGGGCTTTGATGATGATGATGAATCACAAAGCGAGCGAGAGAAACCTTGAGCAAGGACACATATTGGTAGACCAACACCCACTGCTCAAGTCTAATTGAAAAGGCAATCTTAAACACTCAAAAAGACAGTTTATCAAGAAATTTAATGCGTTGACCTAAACATATCTTGAGGAATGGTGTCAAAACGGGCTAAACGGAGCTCAAACGAATAAAACATATTATTTTTCAGTTTAACAGTGTCCTGAAGTGTGAACAATAACTTAGTGGGTCCTAAATGGGTGTCAAAATAATTTTTTTTGCAGCTAAAGTACCAATGCGTTTTATTTTAAATTAAAATAATATTGAGTTGGAAACTGCTCTGATTTTTTTTTTCTTTTAAACCACTGTTGCATTAATTACAAAAATTGTTGTCTAGCTGCTTTGGCCATAAAATAGTCTTTGTTGGTCATACAAGTATAAAAGTAGGCACAAATTAGTCATTACATCAACTACGATATCTAATTTATCTATTTTGTGAAGAAAAAAATAGACCTTAAAAGTCATCTTCCATTCAAACATTGTTGAGAGTATTTACAAAATGGGCATTCTTTAGAAAGCAACCGTCGGTGGTGATTGTGGAGCTTTTCATTTGTGGGAAGGGAAGGATATTCAGATATATGTTCCACAATACGAACTGGACTCTATGGAGGGATAGGATTTAACAAACCTGAAGGAATGGAGGTGGAAGGTGCAATTGGTCAAGGAACTTGTATATTGCCTTAGCACTAAATACACCACTTTTATTTATGATTTATCTATAGACAAATTGATGATTCTCACTCATTTGGTGAGTGGGGGTTTAATAGCCTCATTCACTTAGGGAGGGAAGACTTCTTCAATTATATCCTCATTCCAATTCTTCCTACCATTTTAAAAATAATGATGATATCTTATCAAGCTTTAAAAAAAAAAATTATATCTTATCATCCATGAGCAATCTATTAAGATATGATACTTTTTTTTTTTTTGCAGGATAGATGTTATCCAAGCGTTGAAAACCGAATCCATAGTTCGATTTTTCATCTAAACTGTGAAGTGAGTTAATTTTGATCAATTTCAAAAATTTCAAATCAAAACTGAAACGATCATTAACAAAACCGAATTGATTCTAATTTATTGAAACCATAATTGAACCGAGCCATGACTATTTTAAATATATTTTATAATTTTATATAAATATATATATATATATATATATATATATATATATATATATATATATATATTATTTATTATGTATATTCGGTCAGTTTGGTTTTGTCGGTTAAAATCACATAGAAACCGATGAGTGAACCAACGCCGCCAGTGAGTATAGAACTCAAGACATGAGGGTTAAACCACCACAGTCTTAACCATCCAACCTGGCTACCATTGGCAAGGTCACAAGTGTTACCATTAGCAATAACCCATTTGCTCCCTGGAAGGACATACTATATTATTTTACCTAGTGGCAGATCCAAAATTTTAGTCAATGAGGGGTGAAATAGTAATGGATTGTTGATCGATGGTAGTAGTTATCAGGGGTGAAGCTAGAAAATTTTCTACTCCGAGCCAAGGATTGTGATGTCGAAAATTTCACGATTTTTTTTTTGAGGTCTCAAAATTTAAAGTGCCAAAAAATGTATGTTATTTCAAAATATTTTGTGTTTTTTCTAAATTTCGACATTCTCGTGTAAAACCTAAAAGTTACGAAGCAAATTACAATTTTTTGATTATAATATTTCGTAGATTACAAAATTTTCGTGTAAAACCCACAAACTATGAAGCGAATTGCATTTACAAGATACTTAAGTATTTAGGCTTCCTTTTATGTATTTAATTTATTAGGTTAATTTACTTGTATCTAAATTGTCCACATATTTCTGTATGTTTGATATACGCTCGAAATATTTCATAAAATCAGGAGACCAAAATTACTTCAAAAAAGAAATCACAATCCTTGCTCTGGACCAATAATTTAACAACAAATTTCTACTAACATTTACAAGTAAACACTAAAATCAAAAATATAATTCTAATTGTATTTTTTGTGAACTTAATCTAGTATTGTGCATTTATCTGTACTACTATAAAAAATAAAAAAATACATTGTATATATCAAACTGAATTGAGTATAACAATATAAGCCAAATTATAGTCAAGTCATTGACTATTTAACAAAAGCAAACAAGCCTCTTAACTAGATACATGATTAAAATTGTAAAATAATTAAGATCAATATGTAAGTTTAATATGAAAAAAATCTGAAATGTGCAAACATACTATGATCCAAATTATAAGGTTATATAAAAAAAATGGGGCGTGGGAGGTGGGGTTACGACCCAATCCAACCCCTAAATTTTGAATTGAATAATGATATATATTTTCATTAAGTTCAATAATTGGTTATCCTAGATTTTATTTACATAATTTTTATGAATTTTATTTTATAACGTTGTTTTTTGTTTGGGTTTCATATACTTGTAAACAAACAAGTCTTTACTAATATATATTTTTTCCCTTTTTCATGTATTCTTGTTGATGATACATAAAAACAGTCACACCCCAGTCGTACACGTGTCATGAAGATCTCGAAGAATTACGGTCTCAAGCGTCAGCCCAACACTGATTCGCCCCAAGCAGTTCTAAGCCCGCCCAACTACAATCTACCAGGCGAACTCGAACTCTCACAGCATGTTAGGCCCACATGTCTCACAACTATCCTCAATACCTGTAAGCCCTGTTTAGGCAAGTATCTCGAGGATCAGCTTCAGACGAGCAACTACAGCTGTTTTATGCTTTCAGCTAGGAAGTAAACACCAGAGTATCTTCCACATAGGGAAACTCCCTTCTACAGATTGCTCTTGGATTGGAAACTATCGTCCGCGTATCTAGGAGCACAGAGCTAACATGGAACTTCCCTACTACAACACGACTCCTAATTAGGGAGGGATCTCCACGAAGATCTTCATCCTAAACTACACCTACGATGGCCTGGTAGAACCATGACTCCTTGCACTATAAATAAGACATGAGGTTGGTAAGCTAAAATACACAACAAATTCCCTGTTACAGCATTACACCTTCCTCAGAGCCCTGTCTGACTTTAGCATCAGAGTGTCATCGGCCACCCCACGGTGGTCTGTGGCTCACGTGTGTTACTTGGGCAGGTCAGCAGGATTATGTCAAAGTAGAGAACGGAAAAAGACTGCATCAGTTTGGCGCCGTCCGTGGGAACAATATAGTTCTTAACTTTACACTAATTGTCGTCTCCTATCAAAACCCAGAAAGATGGTGATCACTAAGTCACGCAACAACGAAGAGCTAGAGGACACGTCCAACGCTCAGGTTGTCCCTATACTGCCTAATTCAACAGTTCTTGTTGTGCATGGGCTGCCAACTCACGCTCCCGCGTCAACGGCAGTAACGATGGACCCCAGAATCAATGTGTTGGCATCTCAGATACAACAGATTTCCAAGGCGGTGGAGACTCTTATGCTACATAATCCATCACCTGCTAACGGAGACCAGGAACAACATAAACCTCCGCCTCCAGAAGATGATAGGGAGCAAGCGCAGGAGAGCCAGGCTCCCACTAGTTCTCATTGGACTAAGGGAGGTTGTGCGACTAACGTTGTGCTCACTGCCAGGATAGAGAGGCTCGACTGGGAACCCCCTCCATAGATGGGCGCATGATCCTGATGTAGTATATTCCTCTCCGTCCCATCATTTTGTGGATTGGATAATGAACGAGGTCCTTCCGAGGAAATTCACTCCTCCGAAGCTCAACTCCTACAATGAGACCACCGATCCTTTCGATCATCTGCGCATTACCAGCACATAAAGACCATCAAAGAAGAATCTGAGTTCGTCATGCGCAGAACCTTTCCAACCAAGCTAAAAAGCTCTGCGCTAACATGGTTCCACAGCCTTTCACCAAAGTCAATCGACTCTTTCAAAACACTGGCGTAGGAATTCCTGACACGTTTCGTAAGAAGCCAGTGCTTCAAAAAAGGCCTGCACTACATACTCTCTCTAAGACAGAGGTCCGGCAAGACTCTCCGAGAGTATGTCACACGCTTTAACAACAAGTTGACCCTCATCGATGAGTGCAGCAACGATACAGCCGTGACAACCTTCACTGTGGGCCTTAGAAAATGAAAGCTTTTATAGGACCTCACCTTGGAGCCTCCTCTAGACATGGTGAAGCTCCTCAAGAACGTCCAGAGACACATCACCCTGGAGGAGTCAAGGACCGCCAAAAAGGAAATCGAAGGCGATAGGAATCCCTCCTCTCTTAGGGACAAGAATGAGGGAAAGAGACGCAAGGACAATGAACGGAGCAAAAGGAAGCGCAAAGACAACAAGCTGGAGAATTTATCCGAATGTTCTGACATTTGCGATTGATTGAACCGTGACACTCCTAAACGCTAAACTGTCAGACGTACTTAACTCCATGAAAAGCTGGGAGGAACTAAAGTGGCCCCACCATTCCCACTTTGACTTTCACAGACAGAAACTTTGATGGAGTCCGAATGCCGCACAATGACGCCTTGGTCATCTTTGTTTCCATCGAAAAGTGCGAAGTGAAGAGAGCTCTAGTAGACACAGGAAGCTCGCTCAACGTTTTGTTCTACAACACTTTCTGCATCATGGACTTCAAGGAGGAAACATGGAAGTCTATAAATTTAGACCAATATCTTTGTTCTTCATGAGCCTCCAAAGAGATCAAAGCCATGTTCTTTTCACACGTGAAAGGCATTCTCAATTCTCATTCACTTCCGTCCTTTTTAAAGTTATCTCATTTAATCAAATAAGGTTATTATATATTTTGGGTACTTATAATTTAGGCATATTTCACACTGAGGCTCCGCTTGGTATCTCGTAAAATAATGTAAATATATTCATTTGCGGCCGGTAAAAAAATAGGTGTTTGGTAAGATTTACGTAAAATGGTTATGAAATTAAAATGCATAATCTATGCATATTCATGTGATAAGATCCCACATAATTTTACGGGATATGATAAAATGTCATGAATTCTTTTGCTGAGAACTCTCACGTTCACATGTTAGACTATACTTCTTAATAGAAACCATATTTTTAGGAGTTCTTATTATTATGTGGAATTTAATAGGTGCCACATTTACAAGAGTTCATTATAATTAAAACTCTTCTAAATAGTCCTTATTTTTCTCACATATTATTCAGTTACATATTTGAAGAAAATATATGTAATATAACATATATGGGAGAACATAAAGTATGAGAAATGCACACCAATGAAAAAAATTGTGGAACTAACATTGTTTTTCTCTGACTACCAAGCAACCGCAAAGTAATGCATTGAAAACTAATGTATTGCAAAGTGATGCATATGCATTACTTTGCATAATGCATATTTTTACAGTGTACCAAGCGGAGCATGGAGTATGAAAGTTTTGCATAATTATACATGAGCTATGAAATTGAGTCTTATTTTTTGTTCAACGACGTTGACCAGTGTCAGATGCCTCACATTCAATAAAGACCCAAATACCCCTCAATAAAGGAGCGCAAGACTTGCATGATGTACCCAAAGTGTAATTATGGTTTAAAAAAAAACATATGTATGCATAGTGAAAAAAAAACAACTACTTATTAGGGGTATTTGAGTCTTTACTAAATCAAAGACGTCTGATATTGGTCAACGTCATTGAAAAAACGGTTAAGACTCAATTAGATACCCAGTATGTAATTATGCAAAACTTTTGTATTCAATGTCAAATATGCCTAAATTATATGTACCCAAGATAGAAATAACTCAATCAAATAACAAGGTCTAGAATAAACATTACTCTTCCACCAAAAGTTTCTTATACTTTGATCAAACTTATCACACATATTTTGGCAACTTAAATGTTTACATAATATAGATAGGGATAGAAGCAAGCGTGGAGCCACATTGGAGACAAGGGGGCAATTGCCCACCCCTCCAAAAAAAATGTTTTTTTGAAAATTTTTGTTGATTTACCTATAAAGAAAATGCATTTCTTCTTTCACCCCCCAGTTTGCCTTTTCACACTTTCTTTAATGGGGTGTCCATTACTCCACTAATTCACATTGCCTCCCTTCCATGAAATTTGTTGTTAAGATTTAAGTAGAGATGAGTAGAAATATGAAACCTACATATGACCAAAACTAACATAAACAAATACATGTGTTTGGGTGATGAGTAACATTGACCTAATAAGTCGGGTACAGAGTTCATCTGAGAGAAGAGATGTTTGTATCTCTTGGCTCAAGGCAGGAGATCACAACACAAAGTTCTTCCATCTTTCGGCGACTCTCTGTAGGAAATGGAATCTTATTCTCCGGCTGAAAGATAATAGCAATCAATGGCACTCGGATTATGAAGGTTTGAGCAAAGTTCTCAATGATTTTTTTCAGCAATATATATGAATGTGCAAATCCGGATGTGGACAAGGAAGTCCTTGATCTTTTCCATCCGATGGTTTCCCCTCAAACCAATGTCGACCTTATTGCTATTCCATCGGCTTTTGAGATCTAATCCACTTTATTTAGCATAGGAAAACATAAGGCCCCTGGTCCGAATGGCTTTCATGTTTTCTTCTTCCATCACTACTGAGATATAGTTAAAGAGGATGTAATTGAGGTGGTACAGAGTTTCTTTTTAAATAAGGAGATGAACCCCAACCTTAATGAAACATTCATAGCTCTCATCCCTAAAGTTAAAATTCAACCACTCTAGATAAATTGTGCGCGATAGGTCTTTGTAACGTCATTTATAAAGTCATTTCTAAGATCCTAGCCAATCGGCTTAAACCCCTTTTAGATGACATTATTTCTCCCAACCAAGGGGCCTTCCTTCGAGGACGGACTATTATCGATAATGTTTGCATGGCCCATGAATATTTATTTCAGCTCAATCATTTCAATAAGAAAATACAAGGTTGGATGGCCATTAAGGTCGATATGGCCAAATCTTATGATAGGGTTGAATGGAGTTTTTTAATTCAAATACTTCGCTAGCTGGGATTCTCTGAAAAGTGAATCACCCTCATCTACCAATCTATATCCACTACCTCGCTTAGAATTGTTCTCAATGGCTCTCCCCTCTCAGCCATTAAACCAAATCAAGGTCTCAGACAAGGAGATCCCATCTCACCATACTTGTCCATCCTGGTGGTAAAGGCACTTTCTCGCCTCCTTGCTAAGGCAGAATCGAACAATCTTATCAAAGGGCTAAAAATTTGGACTCACTCCTCCTCAATTAGCCATCTTCTCTATGCAGATGACCCCTTCTTCTTTTGTAGAGCGTCCTTAGCAGAAGCACACAGCTCCAAAGCAATCATCTCTCAATATTGTTTAGCTTCTGGACAGGGGGTCAATTTTGATGTCTTCGATGTTCTTCAGCTCTAATGTCAATCATCGCCATGCTCGGATGATCACTCGTATCCTTGACTCCAAATCTTTTAACCCAAAGGATAAATACCTAGGTTCTCCCCTCTTGCTTTCAAAGAATAGAGCAAATGACTTCTAGTTCCTAATGGAAACAAAATGAACTCCAAAATCTTTACATGGAAATCCAAGGTTCTTTTCCATGCCGGTAGAACGGTCATGATCAAATCATCTTTAAATTCCATCCCCATTTATATAATGCAAATTTTCCTGCTTCCCACTAGTATATCCACCAAAATAGACAATTTGGTCAGAAACTTCTAGTGGAATAGCTCACCGAATAACAACTCCAAACATCTTTGTTCTTGGGATAGGATCTCCAGACCCTGCCTACATGGCGAACTTGGGTTTCCCTTATCTAAATTCAAGAATCTGACCTTGTTGGCTAAGAACCCTTGGGACTGCCTTCAACGACTTTCCTCTTCCCGTACCACTCTTCTTAAGGCCTTGTATTTCAGGAACAAGTGTATCATCCACCTCGACAAGGCGCCGGCGGTGGCTTCCTTCACCTGGAAAGGTAATCTCAAAAGGCTTCCTCACTTGAAAAAAATTCTCTTTGGCAAATCCTTTTTGCGGAACAAGTTAAATTTTTTGCTAGATCACTGGATTAAATCGGGCTTTCGGTTGGCAGACTGTATCCCTTTAAATGATGATACACAATTTCTTCAAATTGTCCATGAGCTCTGGGAGTTCCATCCCAACAACTTAGTTTCTTGGAATATGGAGCTTCAGCATTCACTCTTCGCTTCCCTTGTGGCATGTGATATACAAAACATTGTTATCAGAAACACCATTTCCTCTGATAAAATTGTCTGGACTGCAAATAAAAAAGGTATTTTCTCGGTCAGTAATGCCACTAAAGCCTTTTCCACACAACACCTTTTTGGCCAACCCCGACCAAGACTCCATTCTTCGTTCCCCGTGGCACATTAAAGCACCACCAAATGCTATTTTGTTCCTCTAGAAGGTACTACAGAATTTGCTTCCCACTCATGCAAATCTCACACGAGTTCATACTTCCCTAGAGAATATTTGTTCCTTTTGCCATTCGGCTCCGGAAAATGGACTCCACATCTTCTTTAAATGCTCGATCTCACTTAGATTTTGGAGAGTTTCTATGATTCCCTGTGATTGGCAGCAGGCTCATCTGATTACCATCTCAAATTATGTCTCTTACGTGTGGAAAGTTGCGAAAAACAGGACGGCTAAAGGGGAGGTCATACTCTCACAGTTCACAGCGACCTTACACACTATTTGGCGCCTTAGAAACTCTGTCATCTTCTCAGAAGTTAAACCAGATTTACAACAATTCCTATCCATGCTTGGAATACATGGACAACATGGTACAATCGTTGGTTCAGCATCCAGAAGTCTGGTTGCTGCCATATTTCTTCTGTCCCTGAGATTTTCGCTAAAGCTAAACTCGATGTACCGAGTGATCATCATGTGCCAATCAGTAATACTCATGCCACGGACCCAAACTTATTGGTAGAGCACCTTCCTGCTGATGTTTTTACTAGACAGAAGTCTTTGCAAACTAAAGTTACAGCACCCTCAACACATCGACTTAATGGGAACTTGGACACTCTGTCGTCTCTTTATCTTCATTATAACCAGCACGCAATGATAGTCAACTTTGATGCTAGTTTTCGTGCATTTACTAAACAGGGAACAGTAGGAGTTCTAGCCGTGAATACTCGTGGTGTTGTTCTCTCCACTCTTGCTACTCTTATTGCAAGTACACTGACAAATAGCACTATGGCTGAAGTCTCTTTGGAGATGATACATGCATAGAGATGGGACGAAGGTCTTTTGCTTGTGGATTCGGCTAACTTACTTTTGGCTATCCGGGAGAAGGGTTCCTCATCTTTTGCTATGGATTGGGCTTGGCGACCAATCATTATTAATATTAAGAGACTGCTAGCTTTGCTTCCTAAATGGAAATGGAAATGAAAATGTAAATATATTAATAGGGAACTCAATCTAGAGACCCATAACTTGGCGCATGCGGTTCACCTACTTGTTTGTAATCCTATTTTATAGTAATGCAATGCCGCATGTTAAAAAAAGAAAAACGTTGACCTAATAATAAACCTACAGATGTGATTAGGGGTAGGCACGGGACGGGATGGGACGAGATATACCCATCCCGTTCATACGGGATCGGGACGAGACGGGATGGGAAAAACCCCTTCCAGACCTCGTCCCATCCCAAACGGGTTCGGGACGGGGCGGGATCAACATGCTGCCTGTGACTGCTGCGAAGATTATCATCATATAAGAACGTGAAAAATAATTTTCTTATAATTAGATATTGAGCGTGATAAATAACTTTCTTAAACCTGCAAGCAAATTACAGGAATCTGGAAATAGTTATGGATAACACCTAAGCAGTGAAATACCCACCAATATAAAGGCGACCCCATGAAAAACCTAAGGTCTCGTAAATCAGATCAGCTCTTGAATATGTGTTCTCTGACATTACAAGATAACTCCTATTGCTCGAGGGTGAATAGTATATTACCTAGCAGGCTTTAGTCTTAAACCAAATTAATAATGGATAAAAAAGACATGTCTGAATATGTCTCTCAAGATGCTTATAACATTGTATACGTAACGAGCACGTGATTGATTGCAAACCTCCCTCAAGTGCTAATCTAGTTGGGATGTTTGGGAGAGTTCAATTTGCTTTTGTTTTCATCTGTTTTCTCCTTGAAACTTCAAATAAACCCAGAAATGATATCCTCAAGAGACACTCATATATAGTCTAAATCGATATTACATAATATATAAAACCCAAAATAAAATAAATGAAAATCAAATGCAATCTTGAACATCAAAAGATGAAAATCCCATAAAGGATTCAAAGGCAAATACCATGAGTTTCTGTCAGTCATCTTTAAGTTTATATGAATATAAATAAATAAATAAATAAAATATTAATAATAAATATTAAAAAACTAGCTCGGGACGGGATAGGATTGGCGAGATTAAAAATCTTCATTTCATCCCATCCCATTCTAGATCGGGACGGGACGAGATCGAAATGAAATTATTCAATCTCATTAAAACTTGAAAAAATCGAAACAGAACATAACGGGATCGGGATCACGAAATAAGATGCCCACCCCTAAATGTGATGAAAGGCAGACATTTGTGGTGGGCGGTACAGGATCAGGTCATGAGCAACACTTGAATAATTGCAAAATGGATGGGTCAGTCATGGGTCCTTTCACTATCACCTACATTGGCATCTTCTCTGCATCCAAACTCCAAACCCATCATCCATCACAATGACCATCATATTTGTGAACACAACAAAACCAAAACCACAGCAGGTTTCATAATCAGCCCTCGGTTTTGTGTTCCAAATAATGCTCTCACCTCTCTCTCTATAGCAGATCGTTTTCAAATTGTGTCAATGTCTGACATGGCACGTGGGAAGTTGTGATCGAATAAGTTGATGTGTGATTGTGTCCAAAGGTTAGATGACAAATTAGCTGTCAAGATCAACAGAAAGGAAGGAAGAAAGTAAAAAGGAGTCACTCATGATTCTTCTTCTCATATTCACGATTCATACATACATTATTCTTCGCATGCAAAATTTTGAGAGAATTTTATTTCTTCATTCACAAAAGTGTATAATGTTTTCCTAATTTTGGCATCCCATTCAGTATATGCAATGGTTTTTGTGTATTGAAAAAGATGGGAGTTTTTATGAGGTTGATGACAGCTCTTCGTGGGGACTCATCGGGACCACCCATATATATATATATCATATAATTGTGATGCCATCTCATTTTTTGGTGCAAAATCTTCGGATTGTTACAAGGATCTCCTGCTCTGACTCAACTCATTGTTGAATCAAACCTCAACTCTGTAATGTTACGAATTTATGCCAAGAGACTATCAAATTTAAATTCTGATTAGTATCTTCAATTTTGATTAAAAAGATTTCTGATCTAACAATGATCAAACCAGTTAATGTTTTTGTTCTGTCCCCCTATTAAAAAAAAGGTGCTTGTGACAAAATTAAAAAAAAAATAAAATAAAAAAATCCAAAAGCCTAGATGGAACTTAAGTGTGCCATCCAAAAATGTTACAGTAATAAGCACGTACATGTATATGAACAAGACCAAAACACAAACGATATATATATTCATTCATGTTGATGTCAGTGTTAAGAACTTGATAACGACATGGATTGGATATTTGGGTGAGCATGCACGTAATTGAATGTCGACGTCCTGATTGTTAGTTATATGTGTTTTTGAGCTAAAAGTGAGAGATAGACATGTTACACAACAATGTGTCTCAACATATATATATATATATATATATATATTCTTTTTTCACAGCAATTTAACTAACAATGTATATTTATTTAATCCCAAGGCAAATTAGCAAAGTGACAAATTCATCTTAAGAACTAAATGATATCGTCAAATATATATACACAATATCGGTTTTACTCATTTAACCCATACAACAACAATGTGTGCGAGTTCAAATCTCTACGTTCAAGTTGCAGGACACATCCAAATCCCGACAACTTATACCCTACATAAGTGCATGTTTTCATCTATCTATATTGGTCACCATGTCGTAGTGTACAATCATAAGCATTTATTTGAATACTTTTAGACAATAATACATGATAAATGTAAGGTAGAATAATATATAGAGGGCCAAAAGGCAAAAGATTTTACTCATGTAGAGAGAGCAGATAATGATAAGCAGGCAGAATCCTCCTTTGATGCAGGCAATTCAATTCAATGACTTTATAGTGCAATACTGTAGACATAGATTGATGTGTTATACATGTGGGCTTTAGAGACAGAATTTGCATGCATTTTTATATATAGCTAGTTACTCTTACTACTTTCAACAAATCATCAAAAAGGGCGATTACCTTACATTGCCAAAGATAACTTTAATTTTTTTTGCTCTTATCTTTTCTGACCATCATTGAGTGCCTTTTACTGTTTCTCACTGACTAATCAAGGTCAGATTCAGTGAAAAAAAATTTATGAGAAGAAAGAAAAGTTTATAGACCTTCCCCCCCACCCCATTCCTCCCAATCTCCCTCATCAATGTATCATAATTAGATTGGATTCCGCCAATTGTAGGTCACATTCAAAAGAATTTTTTTTTTGAATCATTTTCCAGGAAATTCTTGTTGGGATTATTATTAGCTTATTACCATTACTTTGTTTGACGGGACTGTTATACAAGGGCAATGCATCGTACGTAAAAACTGTTTCTAATTAGATGCATGTCTGTCTAGTTGATTATTTGTGGCTCCACTTCTCATTTATTCAGTTTTTACCGTGCATTACATCCCCTGTTTCTAATTATCAACATTATGAAGATTGGGATCAACATAACCTGTTTCTTACCTCCCAAATTATATAGGATTATCGAAATGGTCTAAATACATCTCTAAACCTAAAATCCTCAAAACATGCATATATGACACAAGAATCAAGTCAATGGCAGAGCAACATCCAGAGGAACTTTTGTTACAATAGCATACAAATTAGTGAGTCTCCATAAACAATTCTTAACTTTGCCCCTACCCCGTCCAAAAAAAATAAATAATTTTGACATGTTACAAATCAGCGAACATTTTGCCCCCTCAAAACTTAGAAACTATAGTTCAGCCCCCTCAATAACATACACATACTATTAGCCAAACCCAAATAGCTCCCTCAAAAGTAATTGGAAATATTTGATACTCCCAAATGTCTCTCCTAAAACTAGATTATTTGCGTACTCAAAAAAGTCTTTTAGTTAGTTGTTTTTGTTAATGAAACCTTAAATTTTTAATTTCTTACTTGGAAAGCTCAAAAGTTCTATCATTGTATATTTTTCTTAAAATGATTAGCTTAAGTGACATATTCAATGAAAATCTGGCGGCTCCACTGAATTAAGAAATGGTAAATTTTCCATGTAACATGTAAGCATATATATACGGTCTGTAAAATACTGGAAGTATTAATAAATTTTGATGGAAATGATCTTGAAATGGTAAAAAGGATTGGATTAGTATTGTTGTTGATGGGAAACAGTGATGAAGACCCATGCTTAATTTTCCCTTGAATTCCCAGACACATATCATTGTCCAAGTGAGATCCATGAGGTGGTCTGGACTGGATGGAAGTTTCAGGTTGGCCGGGGACAGTGAGGATTGAAAGAAAATAAAGAAAGGGTGGGTGGGTGAGATTCTTAAGAGACCCCACGACACCTCGTGTATTCGCACGGAAAGGGAGATGAGATTGAGAACATTGCAAAAAAATATACAGAGAGTTGCTGGTGTCTCCTCTCAAACTCTTTCAGCTGCTTTTATGCATGGAAGGAAAGAAGGGTGGGGTAAAGGTTCAATGAACTATTTTTTTTTTTTTTTTTTTTTTTTGTGTTTGTTTTAAGTGGTTTTTATTGAAGCACAATTTCAGACATTCTCAATCGAATCACGCACTTCATAGTAGTATCATTGTCGGAATGTGATAATGGATTTTCCAAGGGGCCCTATGTGGGATCCATCCAGGGTGCTTACTGTTTCTTGCTTAATCTATTTTTCTAAACATTTGTTAACTAACAATCATTTAACACCCTACAAGTGCGCCACTGATTTGGAAAAGTCTGGTATAAAATTCTAAAATATACACCTCTAGAAGTAGGGGTGGGCACAGGACGGGATGAACCTAATTCCTATCTCATTCCATTCGTTCGGGATTGGAATGTGATCGAGACGGGATAGACTTCATCCCATCCCAAACGGGTTTGGGACGGAATGAGCATGTACTAAATAGGCTTCCAATGAAGAATAATAAACAATTTTCATCTCAGATTGGTCATACACCAATAATGTGTAATTTATATATAACTTTAATCATAATAATATAAAATGTTATAAATTTTCATCTCACATTGCTCCTAATTGTATCTTGTATGAATGATATAAATTCTCAAATTGTCTTAATATAAGTTCAAAAAATGAAAATATTGCTCATTGACCCAATTTTCAACTACATAACTCAATGTGTAAAACTAAAAACTAAACCATTATTTGCCTTCATTTTCTACAAGAATAATTGTTCTATAACCAATCTAAAATGTAAAATAGTATAAATTTTCATTGGTTCTATTTGATCTAAAATATTCAAGTTTCTATCTAAACAAAGAGTATCAAATCAAACAAGTTTTCAAATAATAGATATTTTTATTTAATTTCAACATATCATAAACTCTCATTTAGAAGAGTAGTTTCATTCAAATTAATGATAATAAATATTAAATAAATAATTTTAGGACGAGATGGAATGGGCGGGATTGAGAATTTCCATTCCGATCCCATCCCATCCCATCCCACTGTAGATCACGATGGGACAACATTGGGATGAATTTGATCAATCCAGAAAAATCTGAAAAAATCGAAACGGGATCAGATTTGATCAATCCAGAAAAATCTGAAAAAAAAAAAAAATCGGGACGGGATCAAGATTGTGGATGGGATGCCCACCCATATCAAAAAGCATATCTAGTGCTAGACTCCGCAAACTCGAATGGCTTGTGTTAAGAGCAAATTTTGTTGTTGTTTTGATTTCTTGAAAAGGAGACAATGGGAGTGTTGTACATAAATCAAGTGGTTGTTGAATGTTTGACAAATGCTCGGAGACTCAAAGGTGTAATTAAAATAAAACACATTTGCCAAAGTACTCTTTGAGAGTCTTTGATTGTTTTTGTTGATTTTTATTTTTTCAAATGAAGCATTGCCGGAAGAAAAAATAAGGATGGATGCCCATCAAAATTGATATGGCCAAAACATATGGTAGGGTCGAATGGTTTTTTCTTCTCCAGATTCTTAAACAACTAAGTTTTGCAAAATGTTGGATTCAAATGATTGAACAATGTTTTTCCACTTCCTCTCTCCGCGCCTTCCTTAATGGCTCGCCTATCCCTAGCATCAAACCTTCTCGGGACATCCGCCAAGGTGATCCTTTATTATCGTACCTCTTCATCTTAGTCAATGTGGCTAGCTCGCTTGCCCAAGCAGAGACTAACAATCTCATCAAGGGTATTCAAATTAGATGACACGCTCCATCCATCAACCACCTATTTTATGTCGATGATCTCATGCTTTTTTGCGGAGCCACTCTAGCCGAAGCCTATTCTGTGACATCTTATCAGATTATTGCTCGGCTTCTGCTCAAGCAGTGAACTAGGACAAATCATCGATTTTTTACAACTCCAATGTGCACCCAAAACACGCCAAAATGATCAACAAAATTCTCGGCTCTAAACTTTATAATCCCAAAGAGAAATACCTTGGATTTCCCCTTTTTCTCTAAAAAAAGAAAGCCTAAGACTTCCAGTTCCTGCTGGACAAAATCAACACTAAACTTTCTTCATGGAAAGCTAACGTGTTATCTCAAGCTGGTAGAACGGTCATGATCAAGGCTGTCATCAACTCTATACCAATCTATACCATACAAACTTTTCTTCTCCCCTGTTCTATTACTACAAAATTGGATTCACTGGCCTATAATTTCTGGTGGAATGGGACAGACGATAGCAAAACAAAAAACCTTTGCACTTGGGATCGCATTGTTCTTCCTCGTAATTTGGGCAGTTTGAATATTCCTTTAGCCAGGAATAAGAATCTTTCCTTGATGGTGAATAACATTTGGCAGACAATCTTTGTGCCACTGAACCCATGCACAATTTAACTGAAGGCTATTTATTTCAGGAACAAAAACATATTTTAGCTTTCTAAAGCCCCAACTTCTACTTTTTTCGCTTGGCGAGGCAACCTCATTGCTCTTGCCAGAATGAAACGCCATCCCCTTTGGCAAGTTCTATTTGGAAATGAGATTGACTTATGGACAGATTGTTAGGTCAAACACGATTTAATACTGGCTTATTGTCTTGCACATCCTCTTCCCTCGGATTTCATTTGCAAAATCCATGATCTCTGGAACCCTTACGAAGGGCGCGAACTGCAATGGAATTCCACTCTCATTATGTCCATGTTTCCCTGCCCGGTGGCAAAAGATCTTGATACTACCATTAGGCCTTCTACTACCCCGGACTCTTTTGTTTGGAAGTTTGAAAAAAAAGGTTTCTTTTCTGTTAAGTGTGCAACCAAGGCTTTCATAAATGAAGAGCTTGAAATTTCCACTTCTTATACCCCTAGAGCCCTGCTTCAGGCGAAAATTTCTCGTGAGTTATGGAGAATAAAGGCCCCCACATGTGCACTTTTCCTTCTATGGAAAGTATCCCAAATATTCTCCCTACCATGACCAATTTGACTAGGATTTACGTGCCTATCAGTTGCATTTTTTGTTAGGGTCATAAGGAAGATGTCACCCACTTTTTCTTTCTGTGCCCAGTTATCATGCATCTTTGACACCATTCCCTTCTTCCTATAAATTGGATCAATGCTAACATCTCCGCGCATACTTCTCCCACTACTCCCAATTGTTTTCACTTCATGTGGAATACCGCCAAAGCTCATCCTCTGGCCAAAGAAGAAATGTTGTCACAATTCAAGGTTGTCATTCATACTATCTGGGAGAGTTTCATTCAATCTTTTCATTTTACATAGTCAGCCTGGCAAAAAATTGTTCACCACTCCTCACTCAGAAAGGGGGAATGAGGATTATGTCTCTTTGCACCACATTCTTAACATTCTCGTCACAGATACTTAGTCTTACCGCTCTCCTCACTAAACTGTTACTAAACCACCCTTAGGACATCTACCTCGCAATCAATCTTCCAAACTGCATTTGGTCCAAATGCAACTTTAGGCAGCCCAACGCCACAGAATAAACTCCCTCACCAAGAACCCCCAGCCTTTCCCCCATGTGCTTGTTCCATACATGATTGAGGTAAATTATGATGCTAGCTTTTTTGCCTTTTCACAAAATGGTATTTTTGAAGTTTTTACGGTGGATGCATGTGGCAAGGTTCTTCCTTGGATTCTTGGTGCAATCTCAGGACAAGTTTTTGATAGCACTATGGCAGAGTGCTTTGCGGCCGAGGCTGCACTATTACCGATCCAAGTACGGCAATGGAGGACAAACTTTCTATTGGGTGACTCTAGTGCCTTACACACTATTTTGCAAGCAACCCCACTGGATTCTCATACAGAATTTGTGCTGGATGTGGCACCCTATTTTATGTAGTATTAAGAAACCTCTCGCTCATCATCCTAATTGGTTTTGTAACTTTATTCCTCGTGCACTTAATCGTGAGGCACATGAATTAACTACTACTACTGGACAAAAATATTGTAACCGTAATTAATTAATATTATTGTTTTCTGTTTAAAAAAAAGGTGCATAAAGTAACAACTCGTATCTAACGTGCTAAAGCATTCTAGTTTTCATGTCACAGATACAGTAAAGTTTTTTTTTAAACTTTTTTTAAGAGATACTCCTTGACGCTGTCATGTGGGTGAATGAGATTTTAGAGTGGGTAACTCTGCGCAAATTACAATTAGACATGCTCCAAAGTTCTTAACTTCAAAATTGAGGCTAGTAGGTAGCTCTCTTTCAGATTCTTTCATCATTTGTTTAAGAGAATTTATTGATTTTATGAAGAGGATCAGGTTGAAGATGGTTCTTAGGTTGCAGTTCCTATGGCATTTCCCTGATTCAGTGATCCAATCCTGCACGCAATAAGAAAACTTTAATTCTACAAGTTTCTAGGTTATGATGGTTGATTGCCAAAACGTATCTCCAAAAACACAAGGTATAACTCACGAGGTGTTTGCTTGAGTTGGATTTCTAACTTCTTATTAAAAGGAGACCTCTAACTAGAGATAAATGTCTTATTCAAATATTTGCTAACTTCAATGGTATGAAAAAAAAATCTCTAACTAAAGGTTGTAGTCAACCATTTTTTTTATAACCCACATATCGTCTATGTCTGAGTCAGAGGCGTAAACAAACACTCCCTTAAATATATAGAGGATCATTGAACACATCTTCAACAACAAAAGTTTTAATTTAGATATATAGGTCAAAGGTGTGATGGCTCAGTAGTTGAGCAGTGGCGGATGGTATCACTAGGTCACAGAGTCGAACCCGACGACATCTGGGGTGGGAGGGGTTAAGGGATTTAAAAAAAAATAGATATATAGAGATGAAAGTATATTAGGTTAAATTTACACATTCGATACTCGAACAAATAGAGTTTAACAAAAATTACGAATAACCGATCGAATCCATCGGTTCAATTTAGGATCAATTTCGGTTCAGTTTGGTTTAGGAAATTTTTGAAACTGATATGATCGGTTCGATTTCGATTTTCAATTTTCAATTTTTAAATAATTTAACCTACAAAACCAAATCGATCGAAAATATAATATATATTATATGCTATATGTAAAAATATATATTTCAAAAAATCCGAATAAACCGACCGAATCCTATAAGTTTTGTTTAGGAAATTTTGAAACTGATATGATCGGTTCGATTTTTTATTTTTAAGTAATTTTAACCGACAAAATCAAATCGATCTAAAATATAATATATACTATATGCTATATTAAAAAAATATATTTAATTTAATCCGTTACAACCTCATTTTGGAACAAAAGCCTTGAGATAAGTCATAATTTGATAACAATGAATAGATCAAAATAACATAATAGCCAATACAACCTCCCACAGGCCGTATGCTCGAAATTTGGATTTGTATATACATCTATACATTTTGGCATATACTAACACTACAATAGAATTTAGCTTGTGTTATTAATTTTATATTTGCTTTTATATTTCAATCCTGTATGATGAACAAATAAAAAATTTCAATATTCAGCTTTTAGGTCAGATTTTAGCAGAAGATTTTTTATTTGGGTGTTTTTAACAAACATGTTTTACAGAAAAAAAAAATCTTGAGATGTGCTTATACATAGGGGTGGGCATCCCATCCTGTGATCCCGATCCCGAACTCATCTCGATCACGTCCCGATTTTTGGGTCATTTTGGGATTGATCAAACTCATCATGGTCCCGATCTAGAGTTGGATGAGATCAGAATGAAGATTTTTAGACCCGCCTATCCAGTCCGGTCCCAAATTTATTTATTTAATAATTATTATTATTAATTTTAATCAAAATACTCTTCTAAATTAAAGTTTAGGATGTGTTGAAATTAAATCAATGTAAGATGAAATTCTATATGAAATCTAAATGAATTAAATCATTAATTCTAAATAAAATTTAATATTTATTTGCCTTCCAAAAAAGTTTAATATTTATTTATTTAATATCTATTATTATTTATGATGTAACTTATATGTATATAAATTTGACATTATTGGTGTGTGAGTAATGTGAGATAAAACTCTTTTTGTGATTTTTATTGGAGGATTATTTAGTACGTGCTCATCCCGTCCCGTCTCGATCCCGTTTGAGATGGGACGAGGTCCATCCCGTCCCGTTCTGATCCCGAATGAACAGAATGGAATAGGGATGGGTTCATCTCGTCCCATCCCGTCCCGTGCCCACCCCTACTTATACATTTATAGAGTAGGGGGGTTTCATAAATTTAAGAAAAAATGCACAAAGTAAAACACTTTTAGGGAAAACTATCTCATAATTTTTATGTATTATTATTATTATTATTATTATTGTGAAAAACACATTTCAAAACAAGGGTTTACTGGCGTGGACCTAGGGCCCATAAAGTTTATTGAAACAAGTGAAAGCTTCACCATAATAATCTTGACATTAGTTTGCACGTCTCCTAAATCATTGAGCTCAAATACGGCGACGAAACATATACTTCAGGTGCAAGTTGGTCATTGAAATGACCTCTTGGCACATATCTCGAGGACTCTTTGTTGAGTTGAACTGAAATGTTAACATGTTTAGAGCAACTCCAAGGGATTCCTTAAATTAGCCAAAAAACTAATTTGGGGGTCTCATGGGGGAAAAATCATGTTCCCCTTATCTATGCTCTTATTTTAACTTTGTCTCTCACTTTCCCCTATATTTAGAAGCGTCCATACCATCCCTCAAATTCTAAAAAATATTTAAAAACTCTCAACTCTTTTAATTTGTCAAATTAAAATTAACTTGAAATTAATAATAATATAATTAAAAAAAGTATCTAAATAAAACTATAATAGTATAATTAAAATTAATAATAATATAATTATATTAAGTTGAAATTAATATTAGTATATATTTAATAATAATATAATTGAATTAATAATATAATTGAATTAATAATAGTATAATTGATAATAAAAAATTTTAAAAATATATTTAAATAATGATGAAAAAGTTAATGTAGGCAATGTGATTTGAGTGACGAAGAAATATGAGATCCTTAAATTTAACTTTTGGCTCAAATGGAGTATCAAATTTAACTTTTACCCTTGGAAATGTTATTATACTTGATGCTTCACTTCTCAAATTTTCAACTCAAATGAATTAGCAAAAAGCATAGAGGTAATCCTCGAATTAATTGATGCTTGGGTTTTATCTGAAAATTTCCTGAAAATAGAGCCTGTAGCCAAATTTCCCAATGTAGAATTTGAACCAAAATGAGCCATGAGGCTGCTATTGTGCCATTACTCAAGATTTTGTTATCTTGTTCCTAAGACAAATCCACAATTTATAAGCTTAAGCACCCTTCCAACATGCCACATTTTCTTCCAAGAACTTCAAGTTCAAATTTTTTTAACGTAATCATAAAATAGTCCAGATTTTTCTAATTCTACCTACTACAAATATCAAAATGAGCGGAATCCTTTTAATAGTGTAATTATAGTTCAATTATATATTTTATAATCTAATTTAACAAACAATAAAAAAAATGGAGTTATATAGTTTGATCCCTTGCCTACATATACAAGCAAGAGATGAATTATCACGCAATAAAATAGTAAAAGTTTCCACTCCTTGGTATAAAGTGTTAAAAATTATAATAGTTATATAATTAGGAAAACAATTTAACTGTGACTTTAGTTATAGGGATACCGGATTAACCGAGATTAATAGTTTATATTTAACAGTGTTTGTAGTTATAGGAATACTGGAATAATCGGGATTATAATTATTTTTCATTTTCTAGTTATGATTCTATTTGTATCCTTATAAATACCTCTTTGTGAGATGAATAAAGTAACACTATATTATTTAAAAGTTTTTTATTTGACATGGTATCAGAGCGGTGATCTTGAGATCTTGCTACGTTTGTTTATACGTACAAGTAAGACTCCATGCACTCAAACTCTTCCCCGCCTCAGACGATGACGGATTTGACTATAGATGCAAGAGGCGGGAAAGGGGTCTCATTATGTTTGCTACATAAAGGAGGGTTGTCTTGGTGCGCCTTTGACTCTCCTCTTTGCTGCATTTGAAAATAAAGAAGTGTTCTTGCTGGCTATTGCGTGAAGGAACTATTGAGAAAAATCTCTCTTTTGGCTGGAAATTCAGCTGCTTTTTGGCTGCAAAAGCAAATGAAAATTTGTTGTTTTCTTGCTGGAAATTCAGCTGCTCTTTGGCTGAAAATTTGATGCGTTGTTGCTGGAAATTTAGCTGCTCTATGGCTGGAAATTTGCTATTTTTTGTTGGAAATTTGTTGCTTTGTTGTTGAAAATTGAGTTATCTGATTGTGCGTTGCTGTGAAGGAAGGGCGTACGGGGGCTCATTTTGGGCCCATTGTTCCTTGGGATTGGTGTGATCCCACAGGTAGCAAGCGTGTCAACAACATTTGTGATATTCTCATCATCTTTATTGATGGATGAGTTTTATTTTCTTGGAAGACTTTCAATCCCCAATGCTTTGTATTTCAACTCGGTATCCACTTCTCTTCATTCGAGGGAGAGTGATGTTGAAGAATTGAAATGAATGGAAATGTTTCAGGATAACATTGAGATTAATTGGCTAACAAAAGACTACTTTGATAGCTTTCGTATTGCTATGAAGAAATATGGATATGAGCAAAGCCATGCAAATCATGATGATCTTGTTGATTGATAAGTTGAAGGGTTATTTAGCTTTTGAATTTGATACGAAGGATCTTGGTAGATTGAAATAATTTTTCAATATTAGTAATGATGTAGTCAATTTTTGCTCTCCCTTGACCTTGACCTGGACCTACACAGGGAAAGCTCGTGAGCCAAGGACCACCGTTGTGGTGCCAATGACACTCCGATGCTAAAGTCAGACAAAGTTGGAGGAAAGCTTAAAGCTGTAAATTAGGTTATGTAGCATATCTTCTTTATCAAACTTGTGTCTTATTTATAATACGAGAGTCCTTATTCGGCTAGGCCTTTAGTGACATAGTTTAGGGAAAAAGTTATAATTGGAGATCATTTCTTAGTTGGGAGTCGTTTATGTAGGAGAGTTACTTTCCCTACACAACATGTGTTCCTACACTACAAGAAAACTGTAATTTAGCGGCGGTTATGTAGCGACGTTTCATAAAAACCGCTGCTAAATATGTTATTCAACGACGTTTGTTCAACCGTCGTAGATTAATATTATTTATCGGCGGTTGTAGTAAATGGTGACGGTTGCAACCGTCGTAATAAACTTTATCCAACTATGCTTGTTCAACTGCAGTGGATCGATAGTCTTTTTAGGACGGTTTGAGTAAATGGCGACGGTTGTAACCGTCGTTATAAGAATAAAAAATATATAAAAATTTAGGACCTTAAAACACTATCCCTAATTTCATCGATCTTTTACTCCCCTCCACCGCTCATCCACCACACACCAGGAACGAACAATTGTTTGATAAGAAGATAGAAGGAAGGCATCAACAGTTTGATCGTCCCCAACCCCTCTCCTCCACAACCCTTCCTCCATGATCAATCGTAATCGCCACTCAACCCTTCCTCCCTTTAACTCAAAGTTTCTGGACATGATTTTGGTATGAAATTTAGGGTATTGCGAAGTTGTTGTTGATATAGATACCCACCTCTCTTTTTCTTTTTTTGAATCCTCAATCCATTTTATGTAGAAAGTTTTCTTCAACAATTCCAACCTTCCACACTTGTATCGGTCTGTCTTCAACCACACAACTTGAGATTTCACTTCCTCTCTTTCACATTCAATTCCCCAAATCGCCCTCTCAGGTATCTAGGTTTTCTCCCTCCCTCTCTCTCTTATCAGTTTGATATCTGTATAAAGAAAGAATGATTACCATTTTCTTCTAGGGTTTGCTTGCACTCCATATGTTTGATGAAATTTCTAAGAAGTGGGTTTTGTTTGTTTTGGTGTTTTAGTGTCGATTGAGGTCTGAATTTGATGGATTCAAGTCAATCGAAGTTTGATGAATTTTGGTGTTTTGGTTCGATGACTTTTTCCCACCTTTAACTGTGATTTTGTCTCCATTTTTTTTTTGTAGAGAGGCTCTTTGGTCAGTGGAGGTAGTTAAGCCGGTAGAGGCGAAGGACGTCGAATAAGGTTGTGGAGGAGGAGAAGGAGAAGGAAGAAGGGAATAGCAATGTGTCAGGTAAATTTCTCTTCTTTTGCCTTAGTTTTGTGACCTTTTGTGTTTGCTTCGATTTTTTAATCTAATTGAGATAGTCAAAGTGCATAAGCTGTAATAAGTTGGCTACTTCAACCAGAAGGTATAGTAATTGCAACAGAGGGGAATAAAACAGTGTGTAGATTTGGTGGAATGAATACTCCTAGTTAATGTATGTGTTGTTGGATAGTGTTGTTAAGGTGAGGAATGCATGAGGAAATTTCCACAGGTTTGGAACATGCATCAAAGCAAAGGGATAAAACGTTATTTTGTGAAACCTTCATTGCATGACCTGTAGTCATGTTTTGAAGTTCTTTGCAGTGAAAATGAATGGGAGATTGTTTTTTTGTAATAGGGGTAGTCTCATCTCTCTTGTCGAGTAGGACAAACTTCATGTATAGTGGTTCATAATGCTTCTTTTACAATATGTGTATTGGGAGTAGTCTCATCTATCCCAGTTCCTAATGGAACTAAATCAAAATTTGTTGTTTGTGAAATCAAAAAGAAGGTTGGACTGAAGGGGCAGCCTCCTATTATAGATGTAAGTGCGCAATTGTTTTCCTATGTCTTATGCACAATGTGGATCACTCTCATCATACTTATTTGGTTTTTGTTCCACTATCTTATTCCATTTTATCCATTGTAAATTCAAGGGATGTTTCTCAATCTGTGAAAATGGATAACTGTTTCTGGAGCATAGCTATGCTTGTTCTGACTTTCTTTGTGTTTTATAAATTCATATGGAACTAATGACCAAAAAATTAGTGGGCATGTGTGAAGTTACATTAGACATATAAGTTATTTGAAGTTACAAATAAAAAAAAAACCTACTTTTGATGGCTTCTGTAGATTCTGGTAATGTTTTGTAATATAATGGTTACATTATTGTTGACTTGATTTCCATACAACCTGATGAGGTCGTCTCAATTTTAATGGCTAGGACTCGGCGATAAGGGAGATGAAACCTTCAGATCATAAATTCTGCGATCAAATACTACAAGGTCACTAGAAAATGGTCACTTGTATGAGGTGAGAGCTACTCATGATTTTGTAGATTCCATCATTCCACTCTAGATCAATTTTCAGTACGCGTTGATATCCATCTGGGCATATAGCATTCTTTCTGGATTTCTTCGTGTGCTAACTCAGAAAAATCCACTCTAACCTGTTAGTTAGCATAATCACACAAGACATTTCTGCAAAATTTGAGCTTCTGATTGTTACGTTGTTGCTTTCTTTGGGAAATTTTATCATGAATCCCAATTCTAGTTCAGGGAAGTTCACATAACTTTTAATATGAGATGATGGCAAATGTGCTTGAATCACTACAAGAAATTGGTCTCCAACCCCAGATCTTCTGCAGGTTGTAAATGTCTTGTAAGTAATGGGTTTCCTCTTTTTATTGATTTTCTTTGACTGAATTTCTATTTATCTCATCTTGGTCCATGATTCAATTACTTGACAAGTTCCCCCCCCCCCCCCCCCTCTATGTGGAACTAGGCTAACAAAGAGAATGATGAGGTTTACACACAATCGACCCTCTTGCTTCAACCAGAGGTATATATGTTCTTTCATTTTTCATATTGATTTCCATTCCTAGACCATCTGTACTGATGAAGTCCAAAAAAACAAGGAGAGACTTAATTGGACCCATGCCTATTTACTGTAGAAGATCATGGCTTGTACTCTGGATTTAGTGTATCAGCTGGAGTTAATTACTTCCATGAATTAGTTTAGTTTCAGCAAGTAATGAGGAGGTAGGAACGGAAGAAGAAGGGGGAATGTTCTGTAAAACGTTAACTGCATCTGATACTAGTACTCATGGTGGTTTTTCGGTTCTGTGTAGAGCTGCAAAGGATTGCTTCCGACCCTTGGTTATGTTACATTACTTTCTCACATTTTTAGCAGATAAACTGTTGGGCGTTACTAATATTTAAGCTCACTTACATGTACTGCAGGACTATTCGCAGCAGAGGCCCTTACAAGAACTCATGGCAAAGGATCTTCATGGAGTTCAATGGAGGTTTAGGCATATTTACAGAGATACATTTAATGTAAGTTTGTATACTGCAATCTATTTGAAGGGTCAAGGCGGAAAAAATTAACTGACAAAGAATAGGAAAATAACATAACTCAGTATGTGCTTTCCAGGTTAGCCACGCCGCCATCTACTTACTACGGGATGGAGTTTTTTTGTTAGCCAAAAGAATCTAAATGCAGGGGATGCAGTGCTCTTTTGAGGTATGCAGACTCGGACTTGAATTCCATGCATTTTGTTATCTAGTGATATAAGATTGCCTCCAAGCTCATGTGGTGGTTTTGTAGGGTTAAAGATGGAAAATTGAGATTGGGTCAGAATAGTTGAGCAGCCTAGAAACACCATTCCTAATTCAGTTCTTATTCGCAGAACACACATCTCAATGTTCTTTCTCCAGTGGCCAATGCAATATCGACCAAGAACACATTTCACATTTTCAACAGTTCAAGGTATTGTCTTGAATACCATACCAAGGTAATGTTACTCTATCTGTAATAACTGCTATAGATGTTTTTATAGACGCAGTGGAACAATAACTGGCAGAAGTGATTTGTACCCTTACATATGGTCTGATTCAAAATGGAGAAGCTTAAAGGTATATGTTTCGTAAATTTTCAGTATCAAACTGTTAACATTATTTCTGTATTTTGTTGATAAATAATGACACTTTTAAATAATGACACTTTTAGATATGCCAATTATGTGATTGGTTATACCTTCGAGTCAGGTTATTATATTCATGGCATCATAAGTTGTTTGCATTTAAGTAATGAGTCCCATCTCTCAAGCTCTTCACATATGCAGCATGTATGCATCGAAAGTGGACAAAAGGAAGGTGAATAAAGAGATTTTAAAGCACTGATACGCAACTTCGTGTCTTAACTTATTTTCTTGTTCTATGTCATCCTGCTTACACCACTTTTATTTGTGTATGCAGCTGGTGGTCTTGGTCATGGCGTGGCTCATGCTGTTTTTTTTTTTTTTTTTTATTCTGTGTAAGCCTCCTAACGCCTGAATTTGGTCCAGCAACACTTTATTCCTTGTTACTCTATTATTTGTCTGTGCATGAACTGAAATCATTTGAAGCATTTATACTAATTTGTTTATGAAACTCAAATTTCTTTCCTCTACACCTTAGCAAACCATTTATATAATCTGTTGAAAACCTAAAATGGATTGTCATTTATTATGACTTTCCTCTAATATTTGTCTTTTGTTGAGAGTTTATGGCAGCCTATAATAGAAAAAGAAGATGGAGCATTGCATAAGAAGTGGTGCTTGGAGGTACCAAGAGCAAAGCTGATGAAATAAAAAAGAAAAAGGTTGTCTTTGGAGCCAAAACAGGAAGCGCAAAGTGCTGCTCATTTACATTCTCCCTCAACTGAACGTTCAAGATGTGTAAAAACAATGCAGAGGAAGATGTCACAGGAGGATGCAAAGGTGTAGCAACTGCATTAGCATTGTCCAATGCCATAACTAATCATGCTGGTATGAATGTTATTTCAAGTGGCCTTTACATTTCATTTGTTTGCTGCGTTGATTTGTTATGAGACAATTACTTAAGCCTTCTTAGTGAAGTTCAATGAGATTGATACAATAAGGATAGAAACTATAGGTTTATTTATATAGACACGGAATTTCATAACACAATCCAACTTATCTATCCACTCCAATTTACTCACATGAAACTTCTACACAAGGCAGGTGACAGATGAAGACACAAGCGTGAATAATTCTTAGACCTATGATTAATTACACTTTGTTTCATCCTTATTTGTTCAGTCATACTCCCAACTATGTTCGTTTACGTTTCTGCTAATTGTATTGATCCTTCCAAAACGAACAATATGTTGACTTTGATAATTGTCATCCTTCGGAATGAGATACTTTGGACTTGGTTTATGACCTGAATATTGTATTTATTTGCTTGGTAATGAAATGTGATTGGTTTTGTAGCTTCGGTCTTCGGGGAACTATTGAAATTAGAACCGTTATCTGAAGACAAGAAGAGTAGATGGCGAAGTGAAATGAACTGGTTTATCTCCCCTGCCAACTACATGGTTGAACTAGTTCCTGCCAAACAAAATGACACTAATGGCAGGTCTTTAGAGGTACTTCTATTTATTCTGTGTTCAAAGCTTATATTACATCAAGGTATGTGACAATGTGATGTATTTTCTTTTTGGTTCAGATAATGACAGCAAAAGCTCATTCTGACATCAATGATAATCTTCCAGCCCTTCAAAAGTTAGACTCAATGCTTATTGTAAGTGTTCCCTAATTAAGTGGAGAAACTTTGAAATCAGTGATTTAGTTTTACAGTAGTGACTTATCATTTCACTTGAACAGGACACCCTGGAATGTTCTTTCAGTAATACTAATAACAGATCGCAAATAATGCCTAGAATGTTCTTTCTACCTGTTGAGAAATGGGCCTTGATGATTGTTGGTACGACTTCCTTTCTAGGTACACTATTATGTCCAATCACACAATTAATGAATACATAGATCACATTGTTTTGGTGAGTATAATGTCTACAAGTGCATGCTCTTGATTTTTAGATTCCTTTGTTTTGGTTTTGTGGTGAAATGTTCTCATACTTTTTTGTGATTCCTCAATGCAGGGGAGCATGATCAGGTTCACAAGGAGTTCCATGAAAATGCTTTACAGGTACGAAGTTGTATATTGTCATGTGAACAACAGAAAATTTGATAATTGCATTCTAATATATACAAGGTTACTCAACTAAAAGGCACGATAGGATCGGCAATGACTTTAGTTTAAAGTATGGGCTTTCTTTTGTTGGTCCGTAAAAAGATGACTTTCTTTTAAGATGCGTATTCATATTCTTTCTCCAGGTTGTTGTTGCCACAATTGCTTTTGGAGTGGGAATTGACAAATCGAATGTTCGAAGAATTATTCATTATGGTTGGCCACAGGTGTATTTCTTGGCTCAAGTATCTATGAATTATGTCTTAAAAGATATTCACTTGTCTAAATTTTGCTTGTACTCTACATGCTGCAATATTTCGAGTTGTCATTGAGACCTGAGGACTACAATTTGCTAGAAATGGATCCAGCATGGGATGGCGAATAATGGAAAATCAAAGTTCATACACTTAAAGAGCGCCTCAAAGACGGGGAAGGTGGAACAGAAACAGAGTGAGATCGGGCTCGCTTTGTTGTGATTGTAATATTGTTTTTTTGAGCTCAAGGTCTGTGAGGCCCTATAGACAACGACCCTGAGACAACCATTGAACAACTTCGATTTTGCTTGTTAGATGTAAGCATTGACAATTTGTAACAATTTTAATTTGTAATTTCTTCTGGACCATGTATAATATTGATTTTGAAATGAAATTAAAGTTCCTCTTAATGTATGATGATGGTATCATATGATTTTATCTTAGTGTCGTTTATATTTGATTTTTGATTTGAGTCTAAAAGTTGTAGTGCATATGTTTGATAGATTATTTGCACCAAATGAAAAAAAAAATACTACAGGTTGAAAAATGTGATTTTTATATGGTAAAAAATTTTGAATTATCAAAGGGAATTTAGCGGCGGTTGCAAATCGTCGCTAAAAGGCAAAAAGTTGGATTGTTCATCGAATTTTAGCGACGGTTATAAACCGTCGGTAAATTGTATTTAGCGACAGTTATAAACGTCGCTACATTAAACCGTCGCTATATAGTATTTAGCGACGGTTATGCCAGCGGTTGCTTAAAACCGTCGCTGAATGACCTAGTGACGCCTTTATTAGCGGCGGTTTTGTAACCGTCGCTGTTTTATTTGGCGACTGTCATAACTGCGCTGTATACCTTTGACGACCGTCGCTAAAATACAGTTTTCTTGTAGTGCTAATCTATGGGAGAGGTTTCCCTTTTAGAATGTTGTCCAAGCAAGGAAGTTTTCATGCACGACTTATACTCTGGGGTATATTTCCTAGTCAACCTGTCTTAGGAGATCCCCCATATACATGCCTAATTAGATCTTACAGGTATTGGGCTTTACAATGTGACGTATGGGCTTAATAGGGCGTTGCAGCTTGGATCCAACCTTTTAGATTCTACCAATATAGGCTTATTGTTGTCTGGGTCTTGCCAGATTTGGTGGGCATCCAAGCTCGCTTTATCATACTAACAAGATCATCGTGACATGTGTATGATGCATATTAAAGGAGGATTTGGTGTATCATCAACTATTCCCTCTGAGTTGATGGGCCAGTCCATCGGTCCATCAAGTCATGACGAAGAGGAGCTGAGCAGTCATGATTGGTTTGAGTTCGAATCATCTTTTCGAGCGGCATGCTTCATTAAATGGGCATGCGTCTGCTCGAAAATAGGTGAAATTTTTGTTCACTACATAAGTTCGCTTCTATGCAAAATTCATCTTCTTTACTCTTTGATCTTGGAGACTCAGCTCTGTCGTTTCACTTTTCATGCTTTTGATTTTATCTAATTTCTGTTATCAAAAATTGTACGTTCGTCAATGGTGTACCAAAATCAGTTTTTTGATGAACTGTTTGCTAAGGGTCATAAATTCTTCGAGGAGATGTCACTTTCTAAGTCGAAGCTGAAAAGTCTCCGTGAGATGTATGGTATCCATGAAGATATGGTGTTCTACACATTGGACTCCAATCAAACACCGTTGTTTCCCCCGGAAGGATTTATTTGTTTGCATCCAGGTATGCTCCAATTGGGTGTCTGTTTCCCTATTATCAAATAGATTTGGAGCTTCTTACCTTACCTCGACATTGTGCCCACTCAATTGGTGTCGAATGGGTACAAAACGTTCATCACCATTTTGATTAGGGCAAATGGTGCTGGTGTCCGAGTGTCTCTAAGGGTGATTCAACTGCTTACCTCTCCTTGGATAAACGAGCACGTTGTGTGCGTGTTGACATCACCGGATTTTTTCGACAATCTGCCTAATGACTTTAAGTTCTAACAGAAATATTGTTTCCTGGCCTCTCTAGACTCGAAGTATTTTGAGCTTGTCAGTCGTCCAATCGAGCGAGAGTTCCGGCCACTGAGTAAGTTTCGGTTATGTTCTTGATTCTGCCAGTGTGAGTTACATATTGAAATATTGTCTGTGTTTTCTGCAGGGAGGTTCCCGACTACGTCTTTTTCTTCTGAGGATAAGGCAATCTTAGATAAATTTCATGACATGCCCCGAGTTCGAGTAGAGGATGTTGTCCAATCTTCTAACATCAAGCGTAGCGGACTGTAGGCCCATTGGCATGTGGCTCCCACTCTTTTCAGAGTTTTGAAACCGAAGTCTGAGGGGGAGCCTTCTTCGAAGAAGAAGAAGCTTTCGAAAGTTAAGATTCTGAGCCTGCAAGGAGGGTAGAATTAGATGTGACGCTTTCTATCAATATGCGTTCCAAAAAGCCTCGTATTGTCATCAAGCCAGCTAGTGACCATTTGGCTCCTTTAGAGGGACGTCACGTTGTGGGTTAGGTTAATGATTTGTCCACTGGAGCGGAGATTGTTGTCTCTGAGGGGCATGATACTTAGGCAAAGCCCTCTATTTCCCTTCCCGATTTGGAGAACGAGTATCTGCAAATGGTGGGGGTTGAGGATGTAACGAAGCTGAGTACAGAGCAGGTGGAGGTTCTGAACAAAATGTTGTTATAGATGGCTATGGAAGCCTCTTCTGATGTGGAACTAGCTCGTCCCTTCTCTTTGAAGGAACTCGTGACTGTCCTAGGCATGCTGAAGAGTCTCATGACCGTCGACTTTATGGTGAAAGATCCCCTTTGAGTCGCCTATACTGTCCTTCGTCTCGCTCTCATTCCCATATTGAGGTGGCGACGGGTCCGAGAAATAACTCATTTCCTTCTTCCCCCTTAACTGATTTCGAGTCGGCTCGAGAAAGGGAACTGATCGTTGCTCATAAGGGGAAGTTATGGATGAAGGCCCCAATGCAACGAAGATAGTGAAGGGTGGTACTGGAGTGATTCCGGTCCCGAATAACCTCCATCCGGATGCGCAAATCAGTATATTTGCTACAGACGTGGTAAAAAGATGAGTAACCAAGCTTGGCACAAGGAGGTCGATATTTCTCATGCTTCCAGGAAGCATATTAGCATTTGGAATGATTGGCTGGCGAACTGTGCTCTGAAGCCAAAAGGAATGGCGTTGGGACAACATATGGATATGGGGCAAAAACATCTCGTGTGGGGAATCTCATACCTGAACCAAGTTGTCATCGCTAGGACGGAGGTTGAAGCTGCTCGTGAGAGGGTGCATACAATGGAGTGAGTCTTTGCGAACTTGCAAAAGTCTTACTCCGACGCTCTTTGAAAATTGAGTTACTGAAGAAACAGCATGAGGAAGTGAGCAATGCTAAGTCTCTTTTGATCAAGAGGCTTGAAAGACAAGGTCGAAGACTCAGAGGATTCGCTTGAAAATGCTTGAGTCTGAGTTGGCTGAGACAATGTCCGCGAGGGATAGGTTCGAGGAGAAGTTGAACCTTATCCGTCGCGACTTACGTTCTACTCGGAAGGCTGCGACCAAAATGCAGGCTGAGTTGCAAGCTCTAAATGCTGAGAAGGCTAAAAGGGAATCCGAGTGGGCTGGCCAATGTCAGCAGTTAGAGGCCGAGGTTGACTCCAATGCCAAGAGTGTGTGACAGCAGAAGAACATCTCCTTCTGGCGTAGCATGAACTAAGTGCCACGAAGGACAACTTGAGTTCCGAACACACCAGGACTAATATGTTGTCAGGCGAGTTGGAACGGCTGGAGCAAGAGTTTGCTGAGCCGAAGGTACGCGAGGAAAAACTTTTGAAAATCAAGGGCATATTCGAGTTCAGCAGAGTTATACATGAGCACTTGGAGCTGTTGCATCTGATGAAGGAGGAGCACCCCGAATGGGATCTCTCTCGCTATAAAGAGTTGTCTTACACGGAGTTTCGGTAAACTTTCGACCAATTAGAATAATAAGAAGGTGATCAACTAGAAGGAGAAAGTGATGAAGTCTGGGGCGTCTGAGTGACGACACGTGTGCAAGTATCTCCTACCTCCTCTCCTGCCAAATCAAGCTCTATAGCATCTGAACCTCCTCTCGATAAGGAATAAACTTTGTAATTTTGACGTATCAATGAGAGATCGCATATTAAACAACATTTTGCGTTCTTTGACTCTCCATGTTTTCTTTTATCTGTTTTGTCTTACTACGCTACTAGCTTTTAGTCAAGAGGTTGTGCTGAGTCGGGAAGTTATATACTTGATCCGCTTATGGGAGTTCTGTTTTTGAGATCCGCCGTTGTAATCCCTCAAATGCGGGCCAGGTTGTGGATCGGGCCAATAGTTGTTGTTGCTACTATAAGCAAACTGGTCAGATTGTGGTCATGCACGTGCATTTAATCAGATGATGGTCCTTGTGATTTCAACTCGTTTTTGTTCGTTGCTGGCAGACTGAGCTATAAGGGAGACCAGAAGTTGTTATCATCAATTATAACTGAGTAAACTTTGGTCAAGTATGGCGATCATTGTTTGTAGTTGGCCAATGATCCCTAGCAAGCCATTGTCATCAGGCTGCATGAACACTGACTAGACTCCCACTTTCTAAGCCATTATATTCCACGCTCGGCGGACTAGGATTAGAGCTTACTAGAAGCCATCGTCATCAACGACCTATTGACTAAACATTGGTTGGGTTTGGTGATCATTGTCTACTAAAGGACGTTGACCCCTGGCAATCCATCGTAATCAGACATCGAGAGCACTTATTAGACTCCCACTTTCTAAGCCGTCATCATCCGCTATTTGCAGATTAGGATTAGAGCGGACCAAAAGCTATCGTAATCAATCATCACTAACTAATCTTGGTCGAGTTCAGTGACAATTATCCATAATTGAACAATAGTCCCTAGCGGTTTGTCTTGATCAAACATTAGAGTGCAACTAAGCCGTCGTCATCAGCTTTTGGCGGACTAGGCGTTAGAGCGGACCAAAAGCTATTGTCATTGGTCGAAACCGATTAATCTTTGGTTAGGTTTGACGACCATTATTTGTAGTTGGACAATGGTCCCTAGCAAGCCATAGTGGTCAGGTGTTAGAGCGCTGACTAAGTTTCCACTTTCTAAGCCATCATCATCCACTTTTGGCGAACTAGGGTTAGAGTGGATCAAAAGCCATCGCCATCTGTAGGAACTAACTACGCTTTGACCGGGTTAGGCCCCCACTTGGCCTTGCGCGTGCAAGTCTGACTTGGTCATCTTGATTTACTCAATTCGCCTAATAGTCCAATGTGAAAGTTGGACCAATATATCTTATTCTAAAATCAGATCGCCATAATAATTTATCGAACTGAGTTTATCTAGGTTCAATGAACAACAGATAATAGGGCGGATACCTTGGATTTTATTAATAATATCGCTACAAGCATGTTCCGTGTTGCATGAGCGCTTAAGGCTTTCATATTGTATTGGGTTGGATCTGGCGGGGTACTTGCTTGTTCGTTGGGGGTCGTGTTGCAAAGATTAGCATGCCAAGTGTACGGCATAAAATTGACTCATCGGTGCTAGATCTGGCGGGGGTAATGCTATTGTGCAAAGTTGACTCATCGGTGCCATAAAATTGAATGTGACGAATTTGTTTCTTCGTCATCCTACGTGTCCTCGGAAACTATTTCTGTCGGTTATTCATCATACGTGCCCTTGGAGACTACATCTAGTCGGTTATTCATTTTTGTGTTGTTGTTTTGTTCTTGCCGAGTTGTTGTCTTGCTGGTTTACTTTTGTTGATTTCCTTGTCAAGCTGGGCATTTACAATATATATGCCCATCTTGCGGGGGAGTGTTAAGAATTATAATAGCTATATAATTATGAATACATATTTAACAGTGACTGTAGTTATAGAAATACCAGATTAACCAGGATTATAATTAGTTTCTATTTAGCTGTGTCTGTACTTATAGGAATATTGGATTAACCGGGATTATAATTAGTTTTCATTTTCTAATTAAGATTCTATTTGTATCTCTATAAATATTTCCTTGTGAGATGAATAAAGTAATGGTATATATTATTTAAAAGTTATTTAGTTTGACACAAAGATACTGAACTTCATATTCAGAGTTCTAGCATAGGATTGAGAGATAAGATCAACTAGTCTAAATGATTTAGATGATGGATCAGACCACAACCAGAAAATCCAGACTCCTTCTGACCTGATCTGAGGAGAGAACCTTACCTGACATGGTTTTGTATTTTTTAGTGACAATAAATCATAAAAACGATGAATGTAGTACAAATTACACTGAGAGCTAAGAGTATTGTCCATGAAAGACCAAAAACCCATTGGTTGTAAGGCCCGCAATCCACACATAGAAAAAAACACAAGAATATGAAATTTGTTACAAATGTCCTCTAACCTAGTTTAACCAACCAAACAGCTTAGACTACTGTCTTTTGGCTCAGTGATTTAGCTTAATTAGTTATCTAATGTGGACGTATTTGCAAATAAGATAAACCCAAACATTTGATGTATTCAGAGGTGAGCACGTAACATTTGAGTTTGATTATAAATAAACATCATGTTCGATCATCCGTACTATTGCCTCGAAACTTATATGTGCATGTCTCTAGTGTTAAGATTGTTGATAGGTTCTGGAATCCTATAAAAACCCAGCTCACTTTTCAAAAAAAAAAAAAAAATTGTTGTATTATACTGTATATTACACGTATGTATAATGATGGACAACTTCAAGAACCGTATGACTTGCTTGATATAAAATCCCCTTATATATATTAAAAAAAAAAAAAATCTTTAGAGTTGGTCTTAAAATTAATAGTGCAGTTTTGGTGAAGACACGTACAGGAGGAGTTAGCTGAAGAAATTTTTTATGATTATCCTCCAATGAAAGTTCGACTGTGACATTCTTCCTTTTTCCAAACCACGTAGAATTTTTCTTAAGGGTGTTAATTTATATATATATAAAAGTAAAGTTGAGATTAGAGAAAGAAAGGAAAGGAGAAGAAGTAAGAGTTGAGAGCAGGTTTAAAAACAATTAACTTTGATGATGTAAAATTATTAAAAGAGTAGGTTGTATGAGAGCCTCCTTCAGTGACTTTCACAACCCTACCAGCAATTGTGTGCAAAAAAGAACAAGATCCATATCCTTGTTTCTATGGCATAATGACAAACCCCAACCCCAACCCCAACCCCCCTCCCGTATCTTATTTATGTGTGGGGATCCCTTGTTTTTGTCTCAAATATTCTCTACACCTCTCCATCTCATCCTTTCTAACTAACTCCTCTAAAAATCTTCTCTGACTACATTCAGTTATGTTTAGATTCTCCCTAATCATTTACTAATCAAGACAAAGTATTTTTTTTTTAATTACAAAACAAAATAAAGAATTGTGCAGTTTCACACGTTACGATTAAATATCCCTCAAATTGATCAACAAATTGCTATCTTAAATGCAAAAATAATGATTCGGGTATGCATGTACAAGCATTTCTGAAATTGGCCACAAAAATGATTCGCTTACACAAACAATGTGATCATTTGTTACAGTACCTCGAGTTAAGACCTTCTCCAGATAATATTTTACTGCTACCAAATTATTGGAGCAAGGACATTATATATCACTTGGAAGGTCACAATTAAGAATAATAGAAACCCACTTGTGCTCTTCTTAAAGAATTAATCAATACCAATTCCCTTAAGCAAAGAAGATTAATTGGCTTGTATATTAATGTTGCCACCAAGGTCAGTAGTCTATTTCTAATGCCCTAAGACGGCCTACTAAAAGCACTAGACGTGTGTAATATTAGTGAGTTCCAATCAAGAACTTCGAGTGCAATGTAAGAGAGATCTGACACAAGTTTTGTGGCCACTCTTGGGCAAGAAAGACCATTTGCGTAAGAAAAATGGTATTTTGGTTTACCCTAAGAATGTCTTTTATGGAAAGATGATTAACTGAATTAAAAATGATGATACAATCAGATTGTCACCAAATTGTGGTTATATACGTGGCGCAAACCATCATAATTAGAGATATTGCTACGAATAAAATAAGTCGTGATAGAATCATTCCCCCAAGGAGTATATCTCAATGAAGAGAGGGATCATACAAAAGGAATATATGACGTCATGGAGTCAAGAATCACTACCACTCACTAGAACAACAGTCTCAATTATGAAGAGGACCGTGCGAAAGAGCATAAGATCATAGACAGGAATCAATTCCCCGCAATGAACATTTCACATGAAGGAGGAAACCATTATAATAAATGTCATTCTTAATTAGCGTCATCGAGCGACATCAAATTCAATGCACATCATTGAATCGCACTCATTTTATATAAGGTAACGAAAAATGTATGAGAAAAACATTGTATCAACATAATGCAAATTTAACTGAACTATACTCAATCCAAATTTTGTTTCTCTCACACATTAACTGACTTAAACATCAAAATGTCTTTTAACTAATAAAATGTGGTGTTTGACAATCTAACTTGATTTTATAGGTAAATCTCTGGAGTACGGATTTAGA